>CM021732.1:88232979-88268933 GCA_011075105.1 Heteronetta atricapilla
CTTGTGGATCTAACCGAAGGACCTCACTGGCACACAGCCCCTCTGATAGAATAGAATAGGAGTAGAAAAGGCATGAACATCAAGCTGTTGTCTTCATTCTCTGTTTTCCTCAATATGTACTAAATAAATGTTTTATGTAGCAAACTTTATTTTTATTTCAAACACACAAGAATATATATTTTTTCCATTGGAATTTTCTACCTCATAACAATGACAATCTGTTCATGCATTTAACTTGTTCAGTAGATATGCTATTTTTCTAAAGTACTTTCTTCTTTTGGGATTTGAACCAGGAAAACATTTGAGAAAAAAGTGCCTGAGAATAAGAGCAGTTTAAAAAAGCTCCTAAATGATCAAATATGTAATAATAATAATAATAATAAATCACAACACAGAGTAATACTAAGAGATTCATTGCACAGCCCTTTCAAATATTTACCTTTGCAAAGATTTTCCTAAAAGTTCACCATTAATATATATATATATATGTGTGTGTGATCAAAACTACCAGAAAGTGCTGCCATACATTTCCAGTGTCTCATATTTGCTTAAATGTGTTTGGGCAACAAGTATCTGAGTTTGGAATATAACTCTGGTAGTCTGAATGGAAAATAGATGTTCAGACTGGTTTTTGAAATCATGCTGCATTCCTCTCTCCCACCCTCCTATCTTAAATCTTAATGTTCTTTCCTGAAAATACTGACAAATCAGTGTTTTCCCATTGTTTATATGAAAAATGATATAATCTATAAACTACAATAAAATTAAAACACCACAATAAAAACAGTCCTTTAAAAACAAAAGTGATTTTTTTTTTTTCTTAAATTAGCATTTTCTTTGTAATGGAGGGATCTTAAATTTGAGCATGTATTAAATTCTGGTTTTATGTAGGTATGTGAATTTAAAGTGCATTTTTCCTTGTTGTTTCTGGTACTAAGTTGTCACTCTCTAGGTTAACAATGACAGGGAGCATTTAGATAAGAGAACTTCTCTGGCTTACAATCTGTCATCACGTTCTGTGCTATCACTGGCACATAAAAGCTGATTAGCATACATCAGCACATGTTTTTCTGAAGAACAACAACAAAAAAAAATACACCAAAAGTTATGTGGGTCTTTAATTATTTCTCTAGAATGTATCCAAATTATTATTATTTTTCAATAAATAAATAAATAAAAATGCATAAGAATCCATCAAGGGACAACCAGTGTTGTGCTATTTGGATAAGGTCATAGGGCCTGGTCTTACTGGGACAAGGTAATATTGCTTAGTGCTGAACTGTATTTCAACAGACTTTTACCATGAAAAGAAAGCGTATTATTTATAAATGCATTTATAAATAAGCACCCTAATTTCCTTCCCTTTACTTATGTATGCATCAGTGAAGCAACTTCACAACCCTTATGTGTGTTTTTATATAAATATTTTTCAAAACAGAAATTAACTTGAAATAAATAAATAATTAAATAAAGTTGGAGAGCCAAAAGAGTGTAGTAGAAAACTACTTTGTAGATCTCCTGTGCTTGTGAACTTCTTACTGAATGGATTTTATTATATTTAAACACTATGGTTCCAGTTCAGTTACTAACATCAGTAAGAATAACATGCCTTGAAACACATTCTACTTAACCTTTTTAAGTGTAATGTTTTCTATTGGCCAAGTAGACTTAAAGATCCCAAAACAGACAGTAAAAAAGTACAAGATTGTGATGGTTTTACTTGAGTGGGCAGCCGAGCTCCACCACAATCGCTCTCTCACTCCTCCCCTCCTCAAAGAGGAAGAGGGAGAAAAAGACAACACAAAGAGCTTGAGGTTTGAGATGAGAATGATTTAATTAAAGGGAAAGGGGAATGGGGAGAAAAAGAAACAAAAGAAACAGAAGAAACAACAAGGCTGCACGGAAGCACAGAGAGAAAGGAAAACGAGTTATTCTCTACTTCCCATCAACGAGCAATGTTCGGCCACGTCCTAGGAAGCAGGGCCTCAAAATATGTACTGGTTGTTCAGGAGGACCCCTCTCCCACGAGAGTCCCCTGAGCGTGACATCAGGTGTTATGGAATATACCTTTGGTCGGTTTAGGTCAGCTGCCCTGGTGATGTCCCCTCCCCATCAATTGCCCACCCCCAGCCTGCTGGCTCTTGGGGGCTTGGAGGGAGTTCTGATGCTGTGCCAGCACTATGCAGCAATAGACAAAACACTGGAGTGATACCAGTGCTGTTCCAGCTACAAGTGCAGAGCGCAGCACTGTGTGGACTGCTGCAGGGAAAGGTGACTCCATCCCAGACAGACCCAACACAAAGATATATAAGGAATCTGGGTTACCTAAATGCTACAGTGTTTAAGTAGCTGGCTGAGCAATGTTTGACATAAACTTAGTGTTTGTATTTTGAACAGTAAGCGCATAAAATTTTTGAAGAGAAAGGAATAATATGATAATAATATACATCTAGTTCATCCCTTTCTCTTTCATCCCTTTGATTTTGATATGACATCTACCACCAGTATTAAGTTGGACTTGCATTTTAGAAAGGAAGTTTTTAGGAATGTTTTTCCCTTTGTTTTAGTATGCAAATACAGAAAATGTAAAATTAATATGTCCTGATCTTTTCTGAAACTATGTAAAAATTGTGAATAGATAAATACTAGAAAGAAGACTGATTTTACCCACAAATTCACCTACCATGTATTTACTTTCAAGTAAAAATGTAGAAGTTTTACAAATACTGAAACTTGTCTGGATCTAAAAGGTTTTATATATATAAAATGTATGTGTATATATATATATACACATATATATATATTATACACACATATATATATATATATCTTCTGCTTCCTTAATACAATAGATACTTGCCTTTACAACATGTCTTCAATATCACTATATGCTTATATGAGTATTATCCTTTTTCAGTTCTATGATATTCTTGCATTCAAGTCATAGCAAAAATATTTCCATTCTTCACAACCCCCAAGGTAAAATATTTTAGGGTAAGGCTCTCAGCAGCACTTAGGTGGTGTTTGCTGTCAGTGCAGTAAGCAATAGCACACCTGGTCTGCAACTGCAACACAATGATCAGACACAGGATCCATTCAAATATTTAGTATTTAACACCCTCTGCAACATACTTGATTTAATGTCAGGATGTCTTTCCTTAATTTTCCAGTCGTTCAGAATATACATTCTGGATATGTTCCACATTTTCTATTTGAGCAATATTTTGACAAGTATCTGTGCTTACAAATAACACTTGGGTAAAATAATGCAATCTAATGTGTGAGGGACTCCTATTTTGTTGTAACATCTTGGAGGATGTGGAATTTGCTCCACTATAGTACATATACTTTTATTTCTTCCTTTCCTCCCTACTTTCTTTCTTTTTTCTTCCTTCTTTCTTCCTTCCTTTCTTCCTCTATGTACAAGTTTTAAATATGCATCCACATGCTATCACAGAATCACAGAATTTCTAGGTTGGAAGAGACCTCAAGATCATCAAGTCCAACCTCTGACCTAATGCTAACAGTCCCCACTAAACCATATCCCCAAGCTCTACATTTAAACGTCTTTTAAAGACCTCCAGGGATGGTGACTCCACCACTTCCCTGAGCAGCCTGTTCTAATGTCTAACAACCCTTTTGGTAAAGAAGTTCTTCTTAAGATCCAACCTAAAACTCCCCTGGCGCAACTTAAGCCCATTCCCCCTCGTCCTGTCACCAGGCATATGGGAGAACAGACCAACCCCCACCTCGCTACAGCCTCCTTTGAGGTACCTGTAGAGAGCGATCAGGTCGCCCCTGAGCTTCCTTTTCCCCAGGCTGAACAAGCCCAGCTCCCTCAGCCGCTCCTCATAGGACTTGTTCTCCAGACCCCTCACCAGCTTCGACGTCCTTCTCTGGACTTGCTCAAGCACCTCGATGTCCTTCTTGTAGCGAGGGGCCCAAAACTGAACACAGTATTCAAGGTGCGGCCTCAGCAGAGCCGAGTACAGGGGGACGATCACCTCCCTAGCCCTGCTGGCCACACTGTTTCTTATACAGACCAGGATGCTGTTGGCCTTCTTGGCCACCTGAGCACACTGCTAGCTCATATTCAGCCGACTATCAGCCATCACTCCCAGGTCCTTCTCTGCCTGGCAGCTCTCCAACCACTCATCTCCCAGCCTGTAGCTCTGCTTGGGGTTATTGCGCCCCAGGTGCAGGGCCCGGCACTTGGCCTTGTTGAACTTCATGCAGTTGACCTCAGCCCATCGGTGCAGCCTATGCAGATCCTCCTGCAGAGCCTTCCTACCCTCGAGCAGATCGACACACGCACCTAACTTGTTGTCATCTGCAAACTTACTGAGGGTGCACTCAATGCCCTCATCCAGATCATCAATGAAGATATTGAAGAGGACCGGCCCCAGCACCGAGCCCTGGGGAACGCCACTAGTGACCGGCCTCCAACTGCATTTGACTCCATTTACCACAACTCTTTGGGCCCGGCTATCCAGCCAGTTTCTAACGCAACGAAGCGTGCGCCAGTCCAAGCCAAGAGCAGCCAGTCTCCTGAGGAGAATGCTGTAGGGAACGGTGTCAAAAGCCTTGCTGAAGTCAAGGTAGACCACATCCACAGCCTTTCCCTCATCCACCCAGTGCATCAATTTGCCATAGAAGGAGATCAGGTTCGTCAAGCAGGACCTGCCCTTCATAAACCCATGCTGACTGGGCCTGATCGCCTGCCTGCCCTGCAAGTACCGCCTGATGACTCTCAAGATAATCTGCTCCATGAGCTTCCCTGGCTCTGAGGTCAAACTGACAGGCCTGTAGTTTCCGGGGTCAGTCCTCCAGCCCTTCTTGTAGAAGGCGTCACATTTGCTAGCCGCCAGTCAATTGGGACCTCCCCCCGATATCCAGGACTGTTGATAAATCATGGTAAGTGGCTTGGCCAGCTCCTCTGCCAGTTCTCTCCGTACCCTTGGGTGGATCCCATCCGGCCCCATCGACTTGTGCGCATCCAAGTGCCATACCAGGTCACAACCATTTCTTCGTGGATAGTGAGGGCCACATCTCTCTCCCCATCCCCTTCCACCAGTTCAGAGTACTGGGTATCCAGAGAACAACCGGTATTGCCTCTAAAGACTGAGGCGAAGAAGGCATTAAGCACCTCCACCTTTTCCTCATCACTTGTAACTAAGTTTCCCCCCGCATCCAGTAAAGGATGGAGATTCCCCTTAGTCCTCCTTTTTGTGTTGATGTATTTATAAAAACATTTTTTGTTATCTTTAACAGCAGTAGCCAGATTGAGCTCCAGATGAACTTTGGCTTTTCTAATTTTGTCCCTGCACAACCTCGCGATATCCTTATAGTCCTCCCTAGTGGCCTGCCCACTTTTCCAAAGATTATATACCCTCTTTTTTCTAAGCTCAAGCCACAATTCTCTGTTCAGCCAGGCTGGTCTTCTTCCCCGCCAGCTCGTCTTTGGGCACGTGGGGAAAATGGCTATGGTATTAGCCAATTTCACTTAACTCAGACTTTGCATTTGAGTCTTACCAAATGAGGTTATATGCAAGGTGTAAAGGTTGTAAGGGCTTCCAGAATGTATTAGAAACAGATATCTTATTATGCTGCAGTGGTCATGATATGGATGAACATGTGAGGTGTTTGATAAAAAACAAACAAACAAACAAAAAAAAAAAAAAAACATTATGGTAATGTTATTATTCCAATGTATGCAGACATAACATTTCATTGGTTAATATCCACTTCTTAAAATTATTTTCTACATCAATAAAGTAAGGTACTTTGAATCTGTAAAATGCAATTAACTCTTCACCAATAATAGGAAATATGATTCTTCTATGTGGTTGGTTGCAGATAATTGCTAGCCCAATACAGATTATTTTTCATTACTAGTTGGGCTGTGAAAGGCACTCATTTAGCACCGTATGTTCAAGAGAATATAAGTCTTAAGATTAAATTCTACTGCCTCCTTTTGGCCAGCACCTCATTAAAACAAACGTTGTTTGAGTGCAACATCAAAAGCTCTCACCAGAAGGTTAGTAGCATTTTGTAGTTTGTCTGCCAGAAACCCAAAATAAATAGTTTAATCTCTCTTGGTAAAGACAAGGCATCCATCTGCACAGTGGATGCAGCAGTTCTGCCTACATTTACTCTCTGGAGTTCCTTGTATACTACCTGTGTACTACAGTACACAGGTAGTATACAATTTACTCTCTGGAGTTCCTTGTATACTACCTGTGTACTGTACAGGAGACAGCTCAGACATCTATTGTCAAGCTGACTTTATAAGTCTCTTTGGGCTCAGGATTTTGGTATTTTGTGAGACTAAATATTTACTTGAATTCATTAAACAAATGACAAATAGCCTGAAAAACACCTCTGATATTTTATGGGATGAAGTGATTAAATACTTTGTGGTCCACCTCCCACATTGTCTATGCAGCCTTTTCTTCATTTAAGAAGACATGAGACCTGAAATATCCAAATATAACAGAGATAAAAAGAAAAATGTTTTCTCAATAGCTTACAAGTATGTCAGTTTTTCATTTGGTTTTACAGGCTACAATGTATTTGAAGGAGATTCACCCTGTAGTATCTTCATTTTTTAGAAACAATGTGCAGTAATAAATTGTGGTTTCACAGAAACACAAGAAGTTATATCAGTTATTAATTTTTATCAAAATTTAGCATATCTGTTTAAAGACCCTTCTGGTTCTCTGATATTATTCTAATATTAGGTAAATACCTGTCATTTGAGAGCTCTGTTGATTACATAGTACATTATGTTAGCCAGTTCTTGGATAGTATGTTTTAGGACTCTGGTTTGCACCAAGAACCTAAAAAATTATGCTTGTTTAAAAAAATAGGAATAATAATATAATACCACAATACAATAATTTTATAGTGCTATACTCGAGAGGTAATCATTGCTGAACAGAAACCCTGGGCTAATCTTTTTGTGATATGTTATACTACTATTATATGATGTAAATTACTGTGTGGGTGACATAAGATGATGTTGGTTAATCTGTAAATTGTCTGAAGTAATAAAAAGAAAAAAGAAAAAAAAATACTTATTTTCCAAATGTTTCTTTACTTTCTCTGTGAAGTCCTAACAAGTTTTCCATGTGCAATTACTTTCCTGCCTGACAGACCTTACATGCAGAGTTCTGTACAATTCTCTTCTCACATCTTGCTTATTTGGGGCATTTGTTGGATTCATGTATGATGTTCTGTTAGGAGAGGTTAGATACAGTATAACTTTAATGTGTATGAGGCTTCCTGAACTAGACTAACTTCATATCTAAGCTCTTTTTAATTTGCTGACCAGTCAGTTGTATATGAATATATTGAGGAGCAGTCCACATCTGACTCACATCATGAGACATGTTTTGAAAACAAATTGCAGCCAATAATCACATGGTCAAGTAAGAAGACATGCTATTATATCTGTAGGGTAGCCAGGTATGGCATTGAGAACAAAGAAATTAGATATTATAGAAGAGACATCAAGAACATATTCAAATATTCCAATAGGTTATCCATTTCCAAAGGAAGTCAGAGTATTTTTGTCTCAGCACAACCCAGAATTACCAGGACAAATCAGTTTAAGAATCCTTAATAGTGTAGCTGATAGAAGATACCCAGAGAAGTTAGATAGATAATACACATTATTATAAAAATAAATAATTATATACAAATAATTTTAACTAATCATTATAAGTAAATGCACCTGTTAAACATACAAATAATAATGATAAGAGAACCTGCATACTCTAGACTGCCATTAAAAACTTTCTTCTCATTTTCTTTCTATTTTGACAATTTCTTCACTATCTGTCATTTAAAATTATTAGGCTGGATAAAATTTCATGCCTACAAACAGAGGTATTATTTTTTTGTCACTTTTTCATATAGAGCTGTACACATCATTTTGTTCTACTAAGTAGATGATGTACATTGTGGGCTATTAGGTAGTTTGTGTGAAAATCTTATGATGTTGAACTAGTGGACTGAGCTCATGCTATCCTGTGAAGCTATAAAAATGCTGCTGTACAGGAGAAATAATCTGCACATAGTAATGGTCTACTGCATTCTCAGAGCACTTGTACATTAGGCACAAGTAAAGAAGGTACAATAACTTTGCACATATTTGGGAAGGCCCTGTAATGCACTTGAATACATTTTTCTTCTCATCCTTCGGAGAGATATCCAACAACCCTACTTAGCTGAACCTAAAGTCTGAGGCACTCAATTCAGCTATGGTAGCTCTTTCTTCCAGGACTTCAACTTTTTGTATTGCTGATACTTAAAATTCCCAGTTCCCTAGAGGAATGATAAACACAGGAAACCTTGGACCGCAGTTCCCAGTAGTGATGTGATAATAAAGATAAAGCTATATAAAAGCTTTGCAGGGATCAATGGCAACAGGACTTCAAAATGCGGAGATGTAGGAAACAAGTTCCCAGTGTAACTGAGAAAACTAGATGCATACTCTCCACTTCCTTATCCCTAAACAGATCTATTTGATAATCAATATTTTCAAAATGAAACCCTGCATTATATCCAAACAGCTCTGGTTAACACACACATATTTTTGGTTACTTTTCAACAATGAATTACACAGTAAATACATATAAAATTATCTCTTAAGTACACATTCAGTTTTCTTGTATAGTTGGATAGCTAGTTTTATTTGGCAAATTTGATGTGCAGCTAAAGGAGGTAACGTAAGGTTTTGGAAGCCGTGACCATGCTCTGTCCAGGCTAATAAACTCCACTTCTCTGCAGTACTAAACACATCAGGGAGAGTTACTCTAACACAGATATATTGTTTCAAAGACCTGAGATTCCTTTAAAAAGCACATTTGGGTATAGCTACATGGCAGATCAGTATCACAATCAGACTCAGACTTCTGGTTTTCAGAGCAGTCAGTCCAAATAAAAACTGAACTAATTTTCACTGAGAGTTACTGACAGAAGAATTATTATCCTGCTATTTTTAAGCTTAGCCATCAAAATAATCATTCCCTTCAGCACTAAGAACCCTGCCTGTCATGCTTTAAATCATACTTCCACCTCTGCTACTACAACTTCTTATCAGAAGCTTCTCAAAACAGCTTTGCAGCGTGTGCATTTTATAATGAAAGAAATGATTTCTAAATGCCTTCAGTGTTTTTTGACAACTTATTGTTATATTAATTTAAATTCAGACAAACAATACCTACTTGTTCCTTGCTCTGAAAATGAACAAGAAAAGGCAGAAAAATGCCTAAGAGGAACTCTCATCTGAAACCAGATTTGAACCATGGTAACATTCATCTCTCTAGTGCAGCACAACAAGTGAACATCATCCTTGTTTTCCAAATGAAGACCTGTAGTTCAAGACAAACCAGATAGCACTGTCTAAGCTTAACACCTTGAGCATAACATAAGCTCTGACTTTGCAGTCCTCTGAGCTGAACACACTTCAGTTGCCAGTGTCAGCCAGTACCAGGGCTGGTGTGCAATCTGGTTGGTGCAAATTTTGTTCACTATACTCTTTGCTCTATCTGGCAGCTGAGCTTGAAGAAGTGTACCACAAAAGCCTGGGAGAAGACACAACAGTCCACACTGTGTCATATCTTTGGGCCCTGTGAAATATGTCCATTTGATTCGTGTCATATATGAAACAATGCTAGGGCAGCATGATGAAATGTAATTTTCTATCTAAGAAAAACAGAGTGATTAGTGTACATAGTTCTTGTACTGCTGTTACTGCAAAATAAGAGTCTAGCAATTCGTGTAAATAGAGGGCTTGAAGGACGAACACTAAGACTTGAGTCTGGGAGATAAGAGGACCAAGGAGGTTTTTTTTGGAAACTACTGACTTCTGCATGAGATGCTGCCCAAGCTTCTGATGTCTGGCAAAAGGATCCACCAAATAAGGAGAAAAGGGGAGTTGAAGGATGACCGAAGGACAAAGCCTGGGAGGAAGACTAAGAGCTTTCAGCACAAGAGACCCTCAGAAAGACCACCAGAGACTGATATGCATGCGTCCAGAGAGGGTTCAGATTCCGGGAACTAATTATAATAACCCTGCCTTTTCTAGGAATAGTGATGAATATGTATTAGTCTAGGAGCATAAAAACCAGCCTCCTGATGTAACAGGTGTGCATCTTGGTGGAGCAGAGACTCCTGGTGAACCCAGCGCTGTTTGCTTGCCTCTATTCACTTAATAAATTACAAACTTTAATTTTAATCCCATTTGGGACTCAAGCTTTTATCACAGCCTAAGCAGAAAAGATCTCTGTTAGTGGCAGGCTATATTAAAGGCTGTTTTCACCTCTTCCCCATTCATTTCACTCTGTGACACAGAATACAACACCATCTGACCCTTAGGCAAGAAAAGTGAGCTATCTGACTTCAAGGTTTGCCAAAAGCAAACAATACCAATATAGAAGCTGAATCCAGGAACCCTGACACAGTTCCTTAAGAAGGCAACATATTACTTTTTTTTTTTTTCATAATTATTATTATTTATTAAAATCTTCTTTTTATAATTACAGATATGTGCCAAAATGTTGAGGAGACAGGCATGGTATAAAAGAACAATGTACTTTTAAGGCAGTAAATTATTATGTAAAAGTATTTACATAATTCCATTTACTTTTATTTAATAGTCTAATCCAGTTAAAAATAGGATTTTAATAATATTGGACATAAAGCCACAGCAGCAAAACAGTATTGACATTTGAAGGGTAAGCTTGTTTTATGTTTGGAAAGATGCACAGCAGTGTTTTCAAGGTATACTGAAAACCTGTAAAGGAAAGTAACTTCTGTATTTGTAAAAATGCAAATGAAAAACTCTTAACTTTCAACATTTTTTTTAGAATAGAGATCCTCATTTATTTGACGAATTCTGGATTACAAAACTAAAATTTAGTGTTCTCCTTTTGAAAATGTAATTCTATGGTTCTAAATACAGTCTAAAGAGATGTGTTTCTAGTAACATAGCTGTACCATGTACTCCTGACTAAAGCATGTTAATAATTGATGTTTAGGGCCAATCTCCAATGATTTTTGTTTTTCTAAGCATAGAAAAAAAGGAAAAAAAAAAAAAAAAAGGAAAAAAAATTTCATCCAATTGAAATATTTAATTCTACTTCCCGGACATATTCTGGGAAAGAAAATGAAGCCCTGAGGAAGCAATCTAGGAGGTTTCTGGAGTGCATGGAAAATAGCTTCCTGATGCAGCTGATTAGTGAGCTTACCAGAAGTGCCCTGCTAGACCTATTGTTCACAAACAGAGAAGGACTGGTGGGAGATGTGGTGGTAGGGAGTTATCTTGGGCGGAGTGAAAATGAAATGGTAGAGTTTGCTATTCTTAGTGAAGTCAGGAGGGGAGGTCAATAAAAACATTATCTGGGACTTCCAGAGGGCTAATTTTGAATTGTTCATGACACTGGTAGGATTCAGGATCTCTCAGGATTCAGTCCCAAAGGACAGAGAGGTCCAGAAAGGCTGGATGCTCCTTAAGATGGAATTCTTAAAGTGTAGGAGCAGGCTGTCCCCGTGTGCCATAAGATGAGCCACCAGGGAAGAAGACCAGAATGGCTGAACAGGGAAATTTTGCAGAGTGTCTGGGAGAAAAGGGGCGTTTATATCTGGTGAAAGAAGGGGCAGGAAACTTGGGGAAAGTACAGGGAAGTTGCCAGCATATGAAGAGAAAAAATCAGGAAAGCCAAAGCTCAATATGAGCTCAACCTGGCCATATGGTTAAGGATAAGAAGAAATGTTTTTATAAATAACAAGGTTGGCCTTTTCTCACAGATAACTTTGATAGGACTAAAGAAAATGGCCCCAAGTCAAGGGAGGTTCAAGTTGGAAATTAGGAGATTATTTCTTCTCAGAAAGAATAGTCAGACATTGGAACAGGTTGATCAGGGAGGAAGTGGTGGAATCACCATCTCTGGGGGTATTTAAGGAAAGGTCAGACATGGTACTTAGAGACATGGCTTAGTCCGTGACATTGGTAGTAGGGTGATGGTTGGACTAGATGATCTTGGAGGTCTTTTCCAACCTTCATGCTTCTATGATTCTATGATTATTACATTACATTTCCAGTACAAACTCTTTTTCTGTGAATGCATCAGATCTTACTAATAATCATAAATTTACGAGTCTTAATCTCACCACTTCCTTTTAAATGAAGTGACTGTCAATTGAGGCCTATTTCCCACGGTGAATGTGATTCACACACGCTACCTATAGCTACCACAATTTCTTCCTATCCTATTCCCTCCTCCCCCAGTATTCCAGAGCCCATTAGCTAGTCCAGAGTTCAGCACAACTCCTTTTCATTTAGAAGGGACAAAATCACTATAAGAGTTTTGTAAAAACTGCTAGTCACTTTGAGGGCATATCTACTTAGTGCCCACAGTAAAGGAAAAACTAAATTGCTTATTCCTTATTAGAAATCAGGGAGCATACAAAAGAGAAAATTAGTACAAACCAGGCTTCATTGCTTCCCCACAAAGCAAGTTATTATCTCTTGCTTACCAAGTTACAAACAATTTAAGCTATCTGAGGCTGAGAAAGGCTTATCTCTACAATCTTTGATCTCTTGATTACTTTCAGCTCGCAATATGACTGCTATAAGAACTGTTTACCAGTTAATTGAATTCAGATTTCTTCTATAAAAAAAAAAAAAAATCAAAACAATAAAAAACAAAACAAACACACACATACACACACACACAAGGAATTATATACTTGTCTTGAATTATTTACTAGCAAAGATGTCGCTGAGCTTCATTTCATTTCATTCCATTCCATTCCACTAGTATTAAGCACTTTGGGGTGACAGACAAATTTTTACATTTTGTGGCTGTGCTTTGCTTCAAAGTCATTAAACTATCTGGTTAAAAAGTAGTCAGGTTATGGGAAAAAAATTAAAAACAAACATGTTTGACAAATTGCTGTTTATATTTATAAAAAATTAAATATTTCTGTCATATAAACAAAGTACATGAGAGAAGTAAGTTTAAAATAATAATTAAATAATAACAATTTAATAAGGGGACAGGAAGAATTCTCTAACCTTACATGTGACACAGGTGGTAAAGTGAAAAAAAAAAAAAAAAGAAAAAAGAAAAAAGACAATTACTCTGCAAAGTCATTAAGTCCTCCAGTATGCATTAAGCCTAAAGAAAAGGAATCACTGCTACAGAGTCTAGGGTAAACTTTAATATATGCTCATACTGACCTTCATAACTGTTCTGAGATTATCGTTTATTATTTCTGATGATATTGCTGGAGATTTGTCGAAGCTTTATGTCATAGGATAGTCAGCAATTCAACCAATTCAATTTAATCTCATCTGTGCAAATTATCCTGCAACAAATATTAACTTCCTTGCAATTATTCAGCATGATTTTTCAAACACTTAAGGCATATAAAATTTGTATTGTGTAAACATTACAAACCACTCATCAGTGACTGTAACAACATGATTAGGATGAATAAATGTTGGTCTATACAGATATCTATTTTCCAGGGGCAACCATCAACAGCTAGCACACACTTACCTTTACCTTGAGTTGGTGTCATTGCTAAAAGTGAATATGTCATTCCCCTCATGTAAAGAAAACTGAAGAGAAATAGCTTTCGGGGAGAAATTACATGCAAGGTGAATGCCTATACTAACTGCAGATTATCCAAATATCCAGATAAGTAACTGCCTGAATCAGAGCATTATTTCTGCTGCTATACGGGATGATTGAAATCTTAGGGAAAATCCAGGGAAACTCCATGGATAATAGAATATAAATACATTTTCTGGCCTGCTTTTAGCTTAATCTTCATGTGAAAAAATGGGTTCAGAAATAGAAACTGATCTCCATCAATTCAAGCTAGACAAAACTTCTGGGAGGTATATTCCAAATAAACAAATAAATAAAAATAAAAGTGAATAAAAAATATTAATAACAAGGTTTAAACTTATTTTCCCTAGTTCTACATGAACTAAAACTTTTTTTTTAATTTATTCTTTATACAGAACATTTAAATCTAAGCACAAACCAACTTTTCATCAATAAGACTAATAACTGGGTTGAAACTGGAATCAGAAAATCTAGAAGACTAGAAGAAAAACTTAGTCCATCATTAGTTTCCCAGTACAAGAAGTTATGTTTCTAATTTAAATGTAAAATCTTAATATTGTAAGGATATAAGTATTATAAGGGATATAAGTATTATAAAGTCAAAATTTGCCAGTATTTATCTTAAAGAAGGGACACAACCTTTTCACTTATCCTCAGCCTAGAAAATAATAATGGCAATAGCACTGGCTATAATAGAGGTCATAATTTTAGAATGATAGTAGGGTCCACAGAAGATTTTGGTGTGAGAAATGTGCATTTGAATTAAAGTATGAATGCTGCTTTTTCATATTTTACATATAAATAAATATTTTATGTGTTTCTTAGTTTACCAAGAAGAACTGTTGTATGCTGACCTTCTAAAGATGAGCAGTGAAAAAGGACAACAGATGGGATACTTTCTAGTGTGGTTTCACCTCACAGATTCAGAGTACTTTCTGCCTACACTCTTTAAATAAGCAGTGAGATTACTTGGCAACAGTTGTTAATTACATTCCCTTTAAGTTCAGGAACTTGGAGAGCATCTATATTTTTTAAATTAAGCTTCTTCACTAGGGACAAAATTTAGAAATAGATTGAAGACATTGGAATGATATAAATTTGTACTTTCTTCTGACTCATTAATATGCACTTTACACTATTCTAAACTCCTTTTTTTTTTTACTCTCTTTAAATTTCCCCAAGCAATTCTACACATTTTTCCTCTCATTTTCATCAATTTATCAATATGTTACATACCATTCTTTAACATGATCCTGTATACTAGTGCAATAAAGAGTAAAAATGTGTTTAATTTTTAAGGTGAAAAGAAGAGTAGGTAAAGGGACACAGAGATACAAAAAAAAAAAAAAAAAAAAAAAAAAAAAAAAAAGGAATAGGTACAAGACATGATTACATTATCCAGTTTAATCTGAACGAGTATCTTAGTGTATTGGCAACTCCCATATATACATTTTTAAAATATATTTAATATATATAAATGGATGGATGAAATTATGCTTAAGTCATCTATATGAGCAAAAAGTTATTAATTGAATCTGTAAATTGTATTAATACATAAAGATAGATATAAAATTTCAGAATCAACGTATTTCACTAGAAACAAAACAAATCAAAACAAACAAAACCAATCAACCCACCAAATAAAGTTCTTGATTTCCTCAGAATATCTTAATATAATCTCTGAATTTGACTTTCGCTGTTTTTTAAAGGCATGTTGAATATTTAAATAATATTAAGATTTTCAAAATGCTATCTACTATCTGGTTGCTCTTGAGAAAAAAAATGTAGAGACTGCCTGCAGGCAAGGGCTGAACACACAATCCACCTCACAAAACATTTCTAACAATGTGAAATGAACTTACTACTCTTTTGCCACACTTTAACTTATAGCTAAAAATTAACATGGGTATCAGAGAGACATGAATTCAGAAAAGTGACATCCATACAGGTTTATTAAAGACATGTCAATCTTGAAACACATGTAGACTGCAAAAGCATTTAGAAAACTGTGACTTTCCCTCTAATTAATAGGAATCCATATGCATCCATCTTTCATAGGCAGCCAATTATGGCCACTTTCAGAGAAAAGACACCAAAGAAAATGAATGAGTTGTTGGTCTGACTCAACAGAACTTCTTTTACAGGTTTTGCCATTTTGTATCATTCAAGTCGCATACATCATTGCATTCAAGTTCTCTTCAAAGGAATATAAAGAAGTGGGAAAAGGGCAAGAAGGAAAGCTTGAAAAAACAAACAGACTTTATTAGAAGGAATGCAAAGTTCCATAGATACTGGCCAATATTATGAACAGCTATGTTTTGAGTAAGTGTGAGCCAAGTTATGTGACAAAAACAAAATCCAAGTACCATATTACGTTTATGAACTCATTCAGACACATAGCATTAAACTGTTAAGTATAACTCTGATTCTGAACTCTGAAGAGTGATCCAAATGCAATACATATGACATATTTGGACAATATATATATCAAATGCTTGTGTGTGTTACAGAGGGTTGTTGTGTGTGTTGCGTGTTTAAAAGCTGAAGTCAATCACTTGAGTATGGTCAGAAAAGTGGACCAGTAACTGACTGAAAATGTACTATTAGAAAGGCAGTAATTGTCCTGACAAAAAAAAAAAAAAAAAAAAAAAAAAAATCTTTTTTTGGGGGTTTTTTTTTTTTCTCTTTTTTTTTTTTTTTTTTTTAAGATGTTTTTGAAGCCATACCCCCAAATGTCTCATTGCCAAGACAAGAGACACATGGTTAATTTGCTTAAGAATTACTTTTTTGAAACAGCTTAGTTATTGTATTGGTCTCTAATGAACCTCAACTTTTTGTTCCTGCCTGAAAACATCTGTTCCTTCAAGGAAAAAAAATAAAAAATAATATATATATATATATATTTATATATATATATATATCTTAATGAAAGGATTATGCCAGGCTAAATTGCCATTCAATGTATTGTAACAAAAAGAGACTGTTGAACTTTGTACTGATGGATTTGTAGACCTTGCCAGCTTCATAAACATGAAGAGAAATCCAATGACTATTTTATGTATGGTTTTTTGCTGCTCTTCATCAAAAACATTATTATGACACAGTTAAAATGATCTTGCTTATATTTTTGCTTGTGAATATTTTGTATGGTACTGGTGCCTTCCAAAAGTTTCACAAGTCTTTCACACTGGACTTTCTGAATAAGTACACTTCCATCTCAAAAGTTACCAAAATTGAAGAATTAAGTTTAGCAAAATATAGTATAAAGAAAGAGAATTTGTAAAAATTTGCATTTAAATGTCTTCAAAATCTTTCCACTCACAATTAGTTAAAACCATCTAGCTTCAGAAAGCATAAACAAAGAAGGTTGTAGGTATTCTTTGGGAATGAAATACAGAAAATGATATTTTTTTTCCGTTATTTCAGCCAAGAAATAACTTTAGTTTTATTCAGTGTTTTCAAGTAAGAAGCAGAAAAGTAATAGTATTGTTTTAAAGTAAAGTTTCCATTAAACTCTTGCTTTTACCTGTAAAAATGGCTCTGAAAATACAACAAACAAACAAACAAACAAAAAAGAGTCACCAGGAAGATGAGTCGGTCATTGTTCCTACTTTCTATTGTTATTCAAGAAAGATTTGACTGTAAAGAGATAACTCTGCGAAACGGCCATGGATAGGTTGAGAGCTTGTGGGTAAACTTTAAGGACCACACCAATAAAGAACATCTTGTGGTCGAGGTCTATTACATGGTGCCTGACCGAGATGAGCCTCTATATGAAGCATTCTTGCTTCAGCTACAAGAAACATCACACTCACACGCTCTTATCCTAATGAGAGTCTTCAACCACCTGGAGGTCTGGAAAGGAAAAATACACAGTAGGCTGTTAGCAATCCGGGAAATTCCTAGTGTGTATTGAGGATAACCTCCTTGTCCAGGTATCAGAAAAAAACAACAAGAGGAGAAGCATTACTGGACGTGATGCTCACCAATGCAGAAGAGCTCATTAAAGGTATCAAGACTGGAGGCAGTCTGAGTTGCAGTGACCATGCCCTGGTTGAATCTGTGATCTTGAGGAATACGGGCTTGGCAAAGAGCAAAGTCAGCACCCTGAATTTCTGAAGAGTGAACTTCAGCTATTTAAAGACCTAATGGATGAGATCCTCTGGAACACTGTCTGTAGTGACAGAGGAACTGATCAGAACCGGCAACTCTTTAAGAACAGTCTTCTTAGAGTGCAAGAACTCTCCATCCCCTTGTGTAAGAAAGTGGGCAAGAAAGGCAGATGAATGGGATGGCTAAGCAAGGACCTGCTGGTCAAACTGAGGTGCAAGAAAGAAATGAACGTAGTGGAAGCAGGGACATGCAGCCTGGGAAGAGTACAGGGATGCTGTTTGGATGTGCAGGGATAGGATCAGGAAAGTCAACGCATGGATGGAAATGAGCTTGGCAAGGGATGCAAAGAATAACTCTATAGGTACCTTGGTCAGAAAAGAAAGGCTAAGGAGCATGTGCCCCCTCTGATGGATGAGAAGGGTGAACTATGAAGAAGGTACTCAGCAACTTCTTTGCCTCACACTTCATTGCCAGTCAGGCTTCACATGTCTTGTTTCCCTGAACTTGAAGATGAGGGCTGGGGAAGCAAAGACCCTTCAACTACAAAGGAAGAGCAGGTTCGAGACTACCTGACATAACTAAACATGTACAAGACTATGGGGTGAGATGACATGAATCCCAGGGTCCTTAAGGAATTGGCTAATGTAGTTGCCAAGATTCTCTCCACCATATTTGAAAAGTTGTGGCAGTCAGGCAAAGTCCCTGGTGACTGGAAAAAGGGAAATATCACTCCCATTTTTAAAAAGGGTAGAAAGGAGGACCTGGGGAACTACAGATCGGTGAGCCTCACCTCTGTGCCTGGGAAGATCATGGAATCAAAGTATCATAGAATGGCTCAGGTTGGAAGAGACTTTAAAGATCAACTCCAACCTCCCTGACATAGGCAGGGATATCACCCTGCCAGGTTGGCCAAAGCTCCATCCATCCTGGCCGTGAACACCTCCAGGGACGGGACATCTAAAACTTCTCTTGGAAACCTGTTCCAGTGCCTCACTACCCTTACAGTGAAGAATTTCCCCCTAACATCTAGTCTAAATCTTTCCTTGTTTAGTTTAAGAACATTCCCCCTTGTCTACCCGAGTTAAAGAGTCCTTCTCTATCTTTATTATAAGTCCCCTTCAAGTACTGAAAAGTTGCAATAAGGTCACCCCAGAGCCTTTTCTTCTTTAAGTTGAATGGTCCCAGCTCTCTCAGCCTTTCTTCCTAGGAGAGGTGCTCCAGCCCTCTCATCTTTGTAACCCTCCTCTGGACTAGCTCTTACATGTCCACAGATTTACTTTGCTGGGGCTCACATCATGGAACAGATACTCTTAAAAGCAATATCAAGGCATGTGCAGGAAAAGGAGGTGATCCAAGACAGCCAGCATGTCTTCACCAAGGACATATCATGTCTGACTAATCTGTCAGCCTTCTGTGATAGAGTGACTGCATCAGTTGACAAGGGAAGACTGGCTGATGTCACCTACCTGAACTTCTGTTAAGGCATTTCACACAGTCTCTCATATCTTGATCTTCAAATTGCAAATATATGGAATTGATGAGTGGACCGTTCAGTGGATAAGGAATTGGCTTGAAGGTCACATCCAGAGAGCAGTGGTCCATGCTCAGGTGAAGGACGGTGACAAGTGGTGTCTCTCGGGTTTCTGTCCTGGGACCATTATGGTTTAACAACTTCATCAATGACATAGACAATGGGATTGAGTGCACCTTCAACAAGTTTTTAAACTAAAAGGGTGGTGAGGCAATGGAACAGGTTGCCAAAAGAGGATGTGGATAGTCCATCCCTAGAGGTGTTGAAGACCAGATTGGATGAGGCCCTGGGCAACCTGATGGTGGGTGAACTCTCTGTCTATGGTGGGGGGGGGGGGGGGGGGGTGGAACTAGAAGATCTTAAAAGTCCCTTCCAAGCCTTTCCATTCTATGATTTTGTGAAAGGCACTGCAGACCTACAATCATCCCACATGATACACTGAAGTGTTATCCTCATAGCCATTGCCACAACAAAGTCCTCTGTCATCAAAGCAGTGACAGGTATCCACGAAGGAAGATAAAACTGACCAGTGGGTCCTACTGTCCTTTGAGGTGCCTCTCTGTCTTTCTGGGGAAAAGACATTTTAAGCACAGAGCAGCCAAGCTTCTAGCTTGGATTTCATCATGCAGTACCTAAGGGTAAGAGGGAGGAATACAAGGTGACAGGAAAGGTGCCTCGTGAAAGGCAAAACTGCCATTAGCCCCCATTTTCATTATTTATTTATTTATTTTCATGAAGAATGAACTTTGGAGTTTAAACCTGCTATGAAAGGTGGTAGCAATTAACTATGCTACCTACCCTCTCAGAAGAAAAGAGGAGTTATCTTAAACTACTCTGTAGAGAAATTATTGGTCATTTGATAGATCCAGGAAATGTTTCAGCCAAGTCAAAATTTGCTTGTGAAGATTCCTTTTTTTTTTTTTTTTTTTTCTCCCCAAAGTCTTTATCTCTTCACTTAACATGAAATAACTGATGTGCACTCCCATTTTTTTTGACAACAGGGGAATTTTTTAAAGGTCCAAAGAAGGCTCCCTGTTGAATTTAAGTGCAAATTTTGCACATTTTATTATATCTCACTAGATCTATAAATGTCCTTACTTGTTCTGTCCTTTAAAGAATATAGGGTTCCCCAGGCACTACGTCATATACGAAAGTGTTCTCTTTTCTTGTCCTAGATAAGGAGTCACAGTTAGTTAATGTAGACATTTTTAAGAAACTTAATAAAATATTCAACATGACTCATTAAAAAAAGCCAGTGGCAAAATAATATTTCAGATGTGAAAAATAAATAAATAAATAAATAAAATTCAACATTTCAACATGTGTAGGAGTGATTAAATTAAGCCCATTTACTTTTTTATAGTCTATGAATTTGTTTTTCATTATTGTTTTTCTACATGCCAAGGCTCTTTCCTCTACTCAGCCTGGTAAGCACAAATTATCTGTAGCCTCAGCCCCTCCCTTCTGAAACAGGCAGAGGACCAAGATTTCTGCAGTGATCTGGCCCTTTCCAAAGCAAACTTTTCATTTTGAATTTGTTTCAGGGCAAAAGCTATTCACAGCTGCAAACGCTTGGTTAGAATACTGTAGAACCGATACTGCAGCAGCATTGTAATTTCTACTTGCAGTAAACTAAAGGCTGAAGCTGATTTGCACATGCCTTTTCTGTGCACATTTTTTTTCTGTTTCTTTACTTCTTTTTTTTTCCTTTTCCCTGTGAACCAGTAGCTAAGTGTTCAGACAATATGCAAGTACTGAAAATTGGATTATTTTTTAGAATTAAAACTCATCTGCTTCCAACTACAAGGAAGATGAAGTCTTTATGCCTTTAGATTACTGCATATGGTGTTATGTCCCTTTATTGAATATTGGATTGAGCATATCTCAGTCCATGTTGCAACCTTATAAAAGAAATGATTAAGAGTGAGTGGTTTAATGTGATTCAAAAGTGTAGTGTTTTCTTCTAGTTAAAACTTATTATTGTAATCTCTCAATTACAAATGTCTCTAAATTTTTCAAAGTTCAAAGTTCTGCATAAAAAGATAAGGCTCAAGAGAGTCTAGACTCTGAAATATTGCTCAGTGTTATTTTAGAGATAAAGATCATCTGGAATGGTGGGTCTTATCACTTTTAATACATGGTCCAAATTTCCTTAAGAAAAACAAGAGCAAACATGAATCAGACTGAAGAGTCATTTTCCATAACATTATCAAGTATATCAGAATAAGGATCTCAAACCTGGTATACTCTGCTGTGTGTGAAAATAGAAATGCTAAAAAATTGTTCAATATGATCCCAGATGTCATACAAGATTGTTAAATGGATTACAGTAATAACTGAATACAGTCAAGTTTGTTCTGGAATGAAGCACCCTAAGAAGTGGTATAATTTGCCAGCAATTCTGTTGCATTATTCTCAAATGGTATATAAGCTGCTAAGTGGAGTAGTTTATTAACTAATTCTAAAAGCTGCTGCCAATATGAAGGTAAAATGTAGATTGAGTTATAAATATTTAGTATGCATGAGACTAATACAAAAGAGACATAGTATAAATACATAGTGTTTGATTACTATAATTATGATACTGGGGCCAGACTGGACATTAGTACAACATCTAACCAGAAATCTTGCTCTTCTTTAACCAATAAGAAATTCCTTCGTTCTAAAAGATCTTTTCTTGAAGGGAAGGGAAGGGAAGGGAAGGGAAGATCCCACTGGTAGAGTGGGATGGATAGAAAGAAGAAAATTGCCCTATCTACATTTTAAGGAAACTTTCTAGGAGTGGTAGGAGTTGAGGATGTTAATTATGAGCCCTATTCAAGGAAATTGTAATCCTTAACATGGAGGAAAAAAAAAAAAAAATTAATTTACCTAATTTAAACATTTAATGATGGTAAAACAAATTATTCCCCAATGGGGAGTAGTAGATATAAGATTTTTAGATATGTTTGTATAGAATGATCTAGGCCTTGGATGTTTCCAAGCCAATCTTAATGGCATTCCCCAATCCCTTCTTCAGTTCTGCCCTTCAAACAGTTCCTCAAATATAGAGATTTCATATATATGTATAACTACACAAAGCATGGCACATATCACAATAAACAGTCTCAGGAATATCACTGTTTATCCCCAGTTTGAGTCTGGAACAATCAGCAAATGTAACAGGTGCATGGTGTACAAAATAAGGAACATACAGTACACATGGATACAAATCACTTCCAGCTGACTTTATGATGCAGCTCTAAACTGTGTTTGTAGCTGCATTTGTAATTAGCTTACTGAACAGATGGAGTTAGCTGAAATACTGAAGTGCCCAGAAAATGGCTCATCCCACCTAGTGCTTGCACAGTGAAATATAATTTGCTCACCAAAGCTTTGCCTTCATGGAGAATGCCCCACAAGAACAGAGAATAGAGGTAAAGAGAGGATGGTGTTACAGCCCCAGTCTCTGCTAAGTGGCATGCTCAAGGAAATGACTGCCCCATTGATAAACTTTAAATGACAGAATGTTTGATAATCATAATGGCAAATGCTCAGAAGCAAACCAAACTTAAATATTTCACAGGAAGTCTCAAAAATGTTAGACAGCTGTGAACATTCCCACAACATGATTTTAAATATCAGTGTCTTTTTTTCTCTTAGCAACTATGAACATCTTCCAGTGTCTCCGGCGATATTTCAAAGAAGCAACTAAGTAGTAAGTGCAAAGACACTCAGCCCCACTGTGGAGCTATGTTTAAGTGAGAAGGGGTATAATTTAATTACAATGAGCAACTCAGGCTTTGAAGAACCGTGAAGATAATGTAGGCCCAGGGTTGATAACCTTGAGTGATGTTACAACTAAAATATGCGGAACTATGTTCAGGAGGAGAGACGACACCATTGTACCAATTATATTAATGTTAGAGACATGTGAATAGAGAAGCTAGACCAATCACAAGTTGTTGTCTGCGCATGCTGTAGGGAGTAGCATATATATACCTTGTTAGAACATTCAATAAAGGAGAACGATTATACTCGCATCGAGGTTGTGTCGTTACTCGGTTCACTCGCATTCCGACACCCCACTGCACCAGATATTCACAGCTGTGTTGTCATCTAAATCAGTGACAGGAATGTGACATACCCATTATTGTATGTCAAGGTGGAAACACAGCAATGACTTGAAATGTTGTTGTTTCTCTTCTTGGTAGTGAGGGGATCATTTGTCATCTACTCTCCATGCTTCAATTTTCCCATTTGTAAAAAGGGGAAGATAAATTATACTTTGCAAAACAGACATAGGAGTTAACACATAGTTCACTGGCATCTAAGTGCATAACATGATCTGCTGGAATATAGAGACTATACATAATAAAGACTAGTAAAACTGGCATTAGTTCTCAGTAGCAGTTAGATAGCAACAAAAATGACCAATTTTCTCATTCTCTATCATTTGTAAGCTTCTGGTGAACTGAGAATAACTCTAAATTTATACTGCAGGCTGCTTTCAGAGGCTGCATCTCATATCCAGACACACTTGTGTAGGTTTGTTAGTTACAACTTCTATGTCTCTTACAAACAGAACTGCTCAGAAATATAATGGCCTCTCCCTCTAGAAACCATAAAGATTCATAGTTTTCAAGCTGCTTAACTCCCCAGTTTGTAGAGGAAAAGAGTTCTGTAAGCCTTTTATAGAGTATTGCAGGCACTGGTTACTCATAGCCCTCACCACATTTATTTATCTATGGAGTGCAGTCCTGTATTATTTTATGAAAGAAGTTAACCAAAAAGCATACTAAAATATTAAATATGTTTAATGTTACCATGAAAAAAATGGACAAATAGGTGCCATATTTGAAGTTAGCATGAATCATTTTGTGAGAACTATGCTTAGGGGATCATGGGATGCATGATTATTATATAACCTTTTTCTGCAACTTCTAACAGAAGGATCACTTTTTACCCTAGAAAATTTTTGTAACTGTTATATATATATATATATTACATTTTGAAAATATTAAAAAAAAAATGTGTTTAAAAAAAAAGAAAATGTGTGTAACTGTTATATACATAATCTTGAAAATATGAAAAAAAAAAAAAATCTCAACATTGCAATGAGCGGAGATGCTGGGAAAAGAATTGCAATAAGTGAAGCAACTACATATGCCACTCAAAGTTTTTGTCTTAGAAATGCCTTTTGTTTGCCTGTGTGTTTTTTGTCATTGTTATTGTTTGTTTAGTTTTGTTTTTATCAATGCAGGCCAGATGCTAATCCAATTCAAAGTATGATAAGTACTGGATAGGCTATAAGAATCTGATACTTCTGCCTATTAGATGCCCAGAAGGCAGAGAACATATCATTTGAATAGTTGAAAAGGAGGGCATTTTCTGCACACATGCGCAAAAAGGAGAGATGAGGGGAAAGAGGAAGAGAGAGAGGAAGGAGGAGAGAACTGGAGGGAAAGAGTATCAAAGTGAGCCCTTTTTCTTAGACTTGAAGCAGATGCATAAAATAATGCAAGATTGCTAGCAGAAAGTATGTCCAATTAGCAAATGTTAAAGAAAAAAAAATAAAGAAAAAGGGAGTGGGGGGGGTCAGGGCTCTAAGAAAAATATCATAACAGATGGTAAACTGTGTGCTATGGTTTGTTCAAAAGTAATGAAAAAGTAAGTTTGATGAAATAGCATAAAACAAGAAAAGAAACCAATTCTGTTAGCAGAAAAGGATAATTAGAGTACTGAAGGTGCAACAAAATATAAAATGAGTAGAATGATCAAGTTTATTGAAAATAAATCCAATTATAACGCAGTCTTTTGTAGCAATTATAAAAAAAAAAAAACTAGCCTCTCTCAGCAAGAAAACTACAATATGCTGTAAACATTGTATATACATTTTTATTTTATATAATATTAATTGTCAAGCACATTTCCACACAAAACATAGGATACAGAGGAAAAAATGCTGAAAACACACTACAGCAATTTAGAATGAAATCATTCTTTACTGATGACTACATAATGCATAAAGCTAAGGCACACTTTAAAGACCAGCTGATGCATGACTCTTTGCTTGAATTTTGAGAAATATATTTACATGTAAAATAATATATTACCTGCAGCTGAAAAGAAGCAAATGTAGAAGTTATGTGAAAGCTTAGAAGGATCCAGGAAAAAAAAAAAAAAAAAAAAAAAAAAAAAAAAAGAAAGTCAGGCCACAGACAGATCATTAGAACTTTTACAAAAAGGATCGTATCTTCCTTTTCAAACAACAACAACAAGATGAGAAACACCAGGTCCCTGTGGTCAGGCTGCTCCACATTTTTGTACCTGCTATTGTTTATACCCTCCTCTTCTGTGGTTCTTGAATAATGATCACTTTCAGCCACAGTGCAATGCCTCAGTTGCAATAAACTGTTACAGCCATGATTGTGACCTTTACACCGTTCTGCAGGGACTAAGACCAGGCAGGTCAGGCAACCAAGTTTTTCTCTAGTCTCACCTGGGTGTTTAAAGAAGAGAGGGAACTGCATAAAGATGTATTGTGATCACATCACCTCTGGACTAACCTAAGAGATTGATTTAGAGAGAACACAATTTGCAGGATCCAGGCAGAAATCTTTAGGGAACTTTCCCACCAATCTTCTGCTAAAAATCTGTTTTAAGGAGTGACTTAGCCTTTTATGGTTGCCTGAAATGTAGTATGATCTTCATGGGACAGGGAAAAAAGAATGAATATTTATCTTTGTCCTATTCAGGCAACACTTACTATTTTGGGGTATATCTTTTCTATGACTCTATGATTTTTTTTACACTATTATTATCACTCCAGACATAATTTAAAAAGAGATAATACGTAAAAGAGGAAAGGATCACACAGAGGAAATTGTGGATATTTATTGTATTATCAGATGGTACAATGAAACTGCCTACACTTATAAAGGGTATAAAAAAGAAATATTAAGAGCTCCCTCTTAAGAAATATTTTATTACTAGCATTTTTTATATAAATGGGCCTGGAGTCACACAAACAGATTTTAATCTGAATCTCTTTATAAATGTTTAATGGTGTGCCATAATGTAAGGATCAAGAAAGTGAAGTTTTTCTTCTTGATTGAAACCTTCCCCAAGGTTATATTTGAAAACTTTCCTTATTAGATGTAACTGTGTTCAAATTAACTTCTTTTGGGATAAATAAATAAATAAACAAAAGAACAACCTGGTCCCTATGACACTACAGACTACAGGAAAAATGAGAGATTTTTTAAAGAATAAAATATTAATGTTTCTGAAGAAATGGCGGATATGTGCACACAAACCAGTGGAAGAAAACAGTAGTCCCTGTGGTATCTGGTTTAATCTCATCAGCTTTATTTATTGCAGAAAGAATAATTTGATTGACAGTATCAAAACTTGTGTTTCAAAGCAGCAGTTAGTCTGTTCTGTGCTGCACCTACGTGAAACATCTTTAATGGTACATAAATTACATATGGTGAAGAAAAACATGAAATTAGAACAGGAAATGTAATTAAAAACTACACTACATTGTCAAACAGCAGTAGATAACAGCATGTTAACTACATCTCCACACAGAAAGCTTTGTGGATCATACAAATGCATAGCACTGGTATCCATCAATATTTTTTAAAGATTTGTTTATTTCACATTGAATATTTAACTTACTTAAATTTTTGTAGTTTCAAAGACGTGCTCAGAAATCTTCTAACATTTTTTCATAAACATTAGTAATAGCCATCAACTTACACCAACAGAGACTATGTAGAACAACTGTTATTAAGAGTTTTTTTTTTTTTTTTTTTAATTTGTTATTATTTGTTTGTTTTGTTTTGTTTTGTTTCCCTGTGCAAAACCCCAGGAATTTATATGCATGAGTTCCATTGATTTTTGTAATATTAGTAGTTTAATGGGACTGTAATACTGGTTTTGCATTAAAAATAAATAAATAAATAAATAAATAAATCTGCTATCCTGCTGTCACTGGAAAGTGGTATATACATTGTACTGTCCAGCAAATAAATAAGAAAAAAATACAGTAGGATAAGAGGAAAAGCAAGAGCTAGTGTTCTCTTGAGGATTTGAGTTGAGGGGTTTTGTTTGATTGATTGATTGTTTTTAAATCACTAAAATGTTTCTTGAGGATTAATTGCTCCTAAGACTGAGAGGATAAATGCCAGGGTTCTTGGATGGCTGATCACAAACAGAGAAGCAGCTTTTATCAACTGCATAAAAAGGCATGTTTTTTTGATCAGTATGACCTGGAGCAGTGTCTCACACTTGTGACAGTCTGATAAGGAGCAGTTGAAGAAGCTAGAGGTTGATCCTATATCCTGCTGAGATGCAGGGACCTCACCTCTTCCCCACTGCTAATCAAGCACAGTCAATTTACTGTAAATTAACTAAATTTATTTATTTATTTATTTATTTATTTATTTTTGACTCAGTTTTTCCCAGCCCTGCCCTAATAATCCCTTGGGCTAAATGTATTTCAGTCTGAGCTGGGCCTGAATTTCCCATTACTTTACACCTAAGTCTATCCTTTCCAGAGGATGGGAAGGACAATGGGCTTTCCACAACTGGTCAGTCAGCAGCACAGTGTACTGTAGCTAACTAATGAAGAAGTTCTAGTGAGAAACTCTAATTCTTAGGTGTTAACCATAGTTATACAATGTATCAAATGGTCTGGCACAATTCTCGTTGTTGCCAGAATCACTTATGTTTTGCAGTGGAGTTCTGATCATGTGTCAGTATTTAGTGTGACAGAAATGCTGTTTTGCATTATTAACTCGACATTCTCAGTACTTTGAGCTCTGGTACCCAGATTCTTTCCCAGTCTGATCCTGGGTTTTATTTTCTGAGCAGAAGGTAAAGAGATGGATGCTCTTTTGATGAAAGATGGAGACTGTAACCACCATTCAATCTCCAGCTGGAGGAAGGGTTTAGACAGACCTTCCCTACTTCTTAGCTCACAGTTCCTCTGATGTGTGGTGGCTTTACATTATCACATTTTGTATTCACCAGATATGGTAACATAACTGATGGCATAAAACAAAGCTAACAGTTCTGAAAAGCTGACCCTGTTTTGCTTTGGTTTAGCTCCTACAGGCTAGGATTGTTTGGTTCACAGGAATGAAGGTGAGGGGACAGGCATCTCATGGGAGCAGCGTAGGCCAACACTCCAGCCTTGAAATCACTGCAGTGTTCATTTTCTTGCAGACAGAGTGGAGAATCTTACCATTGCTACAAAGAGTGAATATAAGTAAAATATAATTTTTGATATAATTTATATTTGGGACCAGGCTATCCCATTTTAATTATTTACTCTAAAACACCCACTAGAAACAAAGAAAGGAAAACAACCTCTATAACTCCATACATAAAGCATTGCAGCCACAAGAGCACATAAAGGCACTGGGCAAATAGCTGTATTTTTTTTAATACACCTCTGCAACATTCAGAGAGACTTGGAGACATTAACAAAAGATAAGGTATCTATGGAGAAAAGACTATTTCAAGTAGTCTGTTGCAGTGGAAATATGATACGTAGTAATGAGTGTACTAAGATTTAAAAAATGCACTTCCAAAAGAAAGATTTAGTTTGCTTAAATAGGCATTAAATAAAATAAATAAATAAAAATAATTTAAAATTGCATATCATTTTTTTTTTTGTGGCAATCTTCATAGAAAATTCTTAGTTTAAAGAATCACTTCCAAACACTTCTAACTTACGAAGTCATTTTTCACTGTGCAATTCTGAAAATAAAAATAAAAATAAAATAAATAAATAAATAAATAAGACAGTTATTGTGCTTGAAACAGTAAGTCCCTGGATCCTTTTGAAAGAAGATACATAAAATGTCACAAGGATGAGCTTCCTGTGACTCAGGCATGTAAGTCTTGCTGAATTTGAATTATGCAAACCAGACAAACTGCCTGCAAAGACTGTGAAAGATTTAACTCAGGAGCTAATTGTGTTCATTTACCTGAAGACAGTAGAATGGGTCTTTTGTCGTTATTCTGAGAAACCTGTATATGACGGTAGTCCTTGCATTATGCCTGTAGGGCCATTCTGGAAAGTCTTTGTTCCAAATAAAGTGTATTCATTATTTCTCAATCCATGGGCTTTGAAGCAGATTTTTGTTCTCTCCTATGCAGTACTTTGCATAAATAACACATGCATTATTATGGTATTCTTTAACTTCAAAACCTAAGAAACAACTGACTTGACAGAGTAATACTAAAGAAAGTGATTTTTGTTTGTTTGTTTGTGTGTTTTATCTAATTATGATGTCTCTGTTCCTTTGTCATTCTGAGGCATCAACATAGATGAAGAGCAGAAGTAACAATTGCTATAGCTTTAGCAAAGGCAATATGATCTCTCTCCATTGTTTTTCCAGGGAAGAAAACAAGAAAAATAAATCTCCAAAACACATTATTGCAAATAGGTTGATCTGTTTTTGAGGATTATTTACTGACATTATTTACTACAAATTAATTAATTTGATCAGGAAATTAAAACTACCAGAAAATTTTGTAGAAATGTAATTGTAGATAGAACTAATAATAGGGTCCATCAGTGCTGGTCAGTTTTTATGCACCATCTCCTAAGAGCACACGAACAGGCCATTCTAAGATGCCAGAAGTCAAGCAGGAGGAGCAGAAGGTTGGCTTGGCTGAACAAGGATCTTCAAGAGCTTAAGCTTAAAAAGAAAGTGTATGGCCACTGGAAACAAGGTCGGGCAACACAGGAGGACTACTGGGATGCTGCTCACCTTTCTACAGAGAGAATCTGTGCAGCCAAAGCTCAATTAGTGTTGAAGCTGGTCAGCAGCATAAGAAAGGTTTTTTTGTAGGTGGTGGTTTTTTGTTTGTTTGTTTGTTTTTTAAGTATGTTAACAGGAAAAGGAGGACCAGGGCAAACATTTGTCCAATACTTGATGAGGATGGTCATCTAACAAACAGGAACATAGACGTAGCAGAGACATTTAATTAATTTTTCACCTCTGTCTTCAAAACCAGTGATGGGCTCTGGGACCCCAGCTGCCCTGAATTGGAGGACTGTGTCTGTGGGAATGATAAATTCCTAGTTTACCTCAGACTTGTGTGGGATTTGTTGCTCCACATGGATGCATACAAGTCCATAGGTCCTGATGGGACTCATCTCATAGTACTGAGAGAACTGTCTGATGTCATTGCAGGACCTCTCTCAATTATTTTTCAATGGTCTTGGGAAACCAGAGAGGTACCAGTTGATTGGAAGCTGGCAAATGTGGTACCAATTTTCAAGAAGGGCAAGAAAGAAGATCCTGGCTGTTACAGGCCTGTCAGTCTCATTTCAGTGACTGGCAAAATTATGGAGAAGATTATCCTGGGAGCTACTGAAAAATACCGAAAGGACAACACAGTCACTGTTCAGAGCTGACAATGGCTCACTAGGTTCATGTCTAACAAAATTTATTTTATGACAAGATCACCCACCTACTTTACCAGAGGAAGCTAATCAATGTAATATTTCTGGATTTCAGAAAATCTTTTGTTACTATCTCTCTAAGTATCCTTCTGGACAAAATGACTAGAATACAGTTAAGTAAAAGCAAAATTAGATGGGTGAACAATTGGCTGACAGGTTGAAGGTTCTTGTAAATTAAGTTATATAAGATATATGTCAGGCTGGCAACCTGTCACTAGTAGGTTTCCCCAGGGATCCATTTTAGCGCCAGTCCTCTTCAATGTTTTCATAGATGATTTGGATGAAGGACTTGAGGGTTTTTTGAGCAAGTTCATGGATGATATCAAATTTGGTGGAGCTGTTGATTCTGCCAAGGGTGGTGAGGTCTTGCAGAGAGATGTGGACAAATTAGAGAGCTGGGCAATCACCAACAATATAAAGTTTAACAAGAGCAAGTCCTGAATTCTGCATCTAGGGAGGGTATGGTGGTTTTACCATGCTAGGCAGCTGAACACCACAACTGCTCTCTCACTCCCCCTCCTCAGATGAGGAGGGGAAGAAGTAAAGGAAAGAACAACTCATGTGTTGAGATAAGGATAATTTAATTAAAGGGAAAAAAATATTAAGGAAATATTATTATTAATTAAACAATTCAACTAAAGGGAAAAAAGGGAAAAGGGAAAAAGGGAGGGGGAAAGGGAATAACAAAACAAAACAAGTAAAGGCTATGTAGAAGCGCAGAGGAAATATATTACTCTCTACTTCCCACAAATGAGCAATTCTTGACCACGTCCTTGAAGCAAGGCTTCAATGCACATAGCCCGTGTTCGGGAGGAGGACAGATGTTCTCTCAATGAGAGCCCACCTCTCCCCTCTTCTTCCTTTTTCCACCTTTTATTTATTTATTACTACTCTGCGCAGTTGTGGCCTCACCTTGACTACTGTGTGCAGTTTTGGGTACCACACTATAAGAAAGATATAAAACTGTTAGAGAGCATCCAAAGGAGTGCAACAAAGATGGTAAAAGGTCTAGAGGGGAAGGTGTATGAGGAGTGGCTGAAGTCACTTGGATTGTTTAACCTGGAGGAGACTGAATGTGAGACTTCATTAAGATCTACTACTTCCTCACAAGGGGGAACAGAGTCAGGCATTGACCAGAGACAGGACACGAGGGAATGGCTTGCAACTGTGACAGGAGATATCTGAAAAAGGTTTTCCACCAAGAAGGTGGTTGTGCACTGGAACAGGCTCCTCAGGGAAGTGGTCACAACACTGAGCCTGCTGTAATTCAAGAAGCATTTGGACTATGCTCTTAGACACATGAACTTATTTTTATTTTATTTTTTGGGTGGTCTTTTGGGGACTCAGAAGTTGGATTCAATGATCCTTTTCAGTCCCTTCCAACTCAAAAATTATATGACTCTATGATTCTATGAACATCAGAAGGTTCACTCTAAAGTTAAACAGCAACAAGTTATAAAATGCATTGTAGTATTATTACTATTACTAGGGACATGGCTTTAAAAATCATTAAGGTGTATCTAATGAACTGAGGTGTATTTAATGAACTAAGAAAAAATGTTTCTAGTATTGGTCTAACTCCCACAAAGGGAGAAAAGGGAAAACTTCCTTAGCTGCCAAGGTAATATCCAACAACATAATAAACATGCAGTTACTGAGCAACACACTCCATTTAGAACAATACTAAGTCCAGGACATAGCCAAAAATAGATCTATTAAACAATGGTAATGTAATTTCTCAGTTAAATTTTACAAGTAATTGTTAGATTAAAGGGCATTCAATTTATAGCTTTGCCATGGGGAAGAAGAAAAAAGATACAGCTAGTACTGGATAGTCTTAGCAAATGACAGAATATTACAATGATAATGATAGATGGATAGGTGAACAGATGCATATATAAAGAAACTTTTTATATACATACACACACACTCTACACACACATACACAGTGTAAATAGACAAATATATATTTTCTTATGTAAACACCAGGCATATACAATAAATCTAGGAAATGAACCTTATTTAATGATAACTTCTGGCTCAGTATGTGCACATGTGCATGCATGTATGTTTACATATTTTTAAACTAATACATATTATTTTTTTTCAAAGTAAATATAGCTCTATACTAGCTAAGCTAAATTTTACCTCATAAAATAAGTGTATGGTGATTATAGAAATTTAGAACATGAACAAATACATAGGCTCCCCGTTGATTCTAGGAATGTTTTGAACATTAATCATATGAGACACAGGACAAGTGTCATACAAGACACTTCAAACTGATCCCTATGAATGCTAAGTCTAAATTTCTCTGTGTAAAGATGAAACCATAACTCTTACTCTAAGTCCCACTTATGTATTCACATTGTTTTAGTATTTTGCAATCTTCCTTGCACCACACAGCAGCTGGGAGAGTGAGAGGAGTGAGGAACAGCCTTGCAGGCACCAAGGTCAGTGAAGAAGGAGGGGAAGAGGTGCTCCAGGCACTGAAGCAGAAGTCCCCTGCGGCCTGTGGTGAGGACCATAGTGAAGCAGGTTGTCCCCCTGCAGCCCATGGAGTACCAGGGTTCCATGCCGCAGCCTGCAGAGGACATCATGGTGGAGAAGGTGGACCTACACCGATGGAGGCTGCAGCCTGTGGAAGACCCCTGCTGGAGCAGATTCTGTGCTGGACCTGTCACCCATGGAGAGGTGACCATGCAAGAGCAGGTGACCTGGCAGGAGCTGCTGCCTGTGGGGGATCCAGGTTGGAGCAGTTCGCTCCTGAGGGATGGACCCTGTGGTACGGACCCATATCTGGAGCAGTTCTTGAAGAGCTGCTGCCTGTGGGAAGCCCACGCCGGATCAGTTCGGCAAGGACTGTATCCCGTGGGAGGGGCCCCACAGCACAGGGGACAAGAGTGACCGAGAAGGAGCAGTGGAGAAGAAGCTCTATAGACTGACCATAACCCCCATTCCCCTGTTCCCCTGCACCGCTCAGGGGGAGGAGTTGGAAGAGGGTGGATGGGGGGGAAGGTGCTTTTGGTTCCTTTCCTTTGTTTCTCACTTCTCTAGTTTATTAGTAATAGGTTAAATCTTACTATCTCCCTATGCTGAGTCTGTTTTGCCCGTCACGATAATTACTGCACTATCTCCTCATCCTTATCTCAACCCTTGAGCTCTTTTCATCGTATTTTCTCCCTGTTCCTCTTTGAGGAGGGGGAGTGAGAAAGCAGTTTCGCTGGAGCTCAGCAGCCCACCCGAGTAAAACCACCGCAATTAGAGATATGAAAATATGGCTTGATGAAAATTCATGATGTATTTTCTGGTCAAAAAGAAAATTGTTTTCCTATCTGATTTTTACACTTAATTCTGGAAATACCAATTGGTCCAATATGGTACATTGTAAGCAAATATGGGGTTACAACATTGGTGGATAAGAGAGGAGGAACTGGCATCATTTACCTGGACTTCTGCAAAGAATTTGACACTACCCCCTGTGATATCCTTCTCTCTAAATTTGATAGGCATGGACTTGATGTATGGATCATTCAATGAGTAAGGAATTGGCTGGATAGTTGCACTCAGAAAATTAGGGTCAATGGCTCAATGTTCCAGGACCAACTATGAATGGTGTTCCTCAGGGGTCAATATTGGAACAGCACTTCTAACATCTTTGTCAGTGTCACAGACAGGGGGATTGAGTGCATCCTCAGCAAGTTTAAAGATGATACCAAGCTGTGTTGTGGTCAACACACTGAGGGGAAGGGGTGCCATTCACAGGGACCTTGACAGGCTTGAGAGGTGGGCCTGTTCAAACTTCATGAAGTTCAACAAGGGCAAGTGCAAGGTCTTGCACCTGGGTCATGGCAATCCCAGGCACAGACTGGTCAGAGAATGGACTGAGAACAACCCTGAGGAGAAGGACCTGGGGGCGTTGAGAAACTTAACATGAGATGTCAATGTGCACTTGCAACCCAGAAAGCCAACAACGTCCTGGGCTGCATGCAAAGAAGCATGACCAGCAGGTAATTTGAGGGAGGTGCTTCTACCCACTTTACTCTACTCGAGTGAGACCCCACCTGTAGTACTGTGTTTAACTCTGGGACCCCTAACATAAGAAGGACATGGCCCTTTTGGACAAGTCACTACCCATGGGGTGTGGAGGAATTAAATGATTTTTAAGGTGCCCTTCAATTCAAATAATTACAATTCTGTGAAATAGCACTAATGCATTAAGAGACCTGGTTTACTGCTGGGACTTGGTACATCAGCTTAATGGCTGGCTTTGATGATCTTGGAGGTCTTTTCCAATGAAAATGATTACACAGTTCTATGAAATCCATTGCTAGTCATCCAGATTATATTCTTGTTTATCTTCTCCACAGAATTTAACATTTTTTCATGAACGGTAATCCATTTATTTTGGATGCTGCAACATCAGTTTCTGTTCAGCAAGCTTCCCTCCTGATCTAAGGTAAAGATTCTCAATAGATATGGATCACAGAAAATTCATTCACGCCATTCATTTCCATGACAGATTTCTGGCCCAGCTCAATATTCAAATAACTTTGGCCACAAACAGTAACTTGGGATGTTAAGCCTGAACATTAGTAAATAACTCTTAACTAGGAGAATCATGTAGAACTAGACCAGGTGCAGAAGTTAAGAATGTCCATTCTTGGAAATTTTCAAGACTGTGAAGGGTAAAGCCATAGCTGAGCTGATCTACTGTAGTAAAACAGAGGTTGGACCAACTGACCTCCAGAGCACCCTTCTAAACCCTGTTTCTGTGGTTCTCTGAAAACTGAGGAGTGAGAATATTCTTGATCAATTCAGAAAGACAAGAAATCACAAGAATAAACTTGACAGAAAATTGACTTCATCCAGTAGGATTCATTTCTCTAGCAGGTCAAAGGAGATTATTAATGAATTTTCAACAGCTGAAAAGATGTCATTAGCAATTAATTCTTTGTACGATAAGAAAAATGACAAGACTGCCATTCTGCATTATTGAGAAAAGCTCTGACATGGGAGATAGGAAAAAAAAAAAAAAAAAAGAAAGAAAGAAAGAAAGAAGAAGGAGAAGGAGGATGAGGAGAAGGAGAAGAAGAAGGAGGAAAAGAAAAGCATAGAGGAAAAGGAAAAGGAAAAGGAAAAGGAAAAGGAAAAGAAAAAGAAAAAGAAAAAGAAAAAGAAAAAGAAAAAGAAAAAG
>CM021732.1:88269143-88299026 GCA_011075105.1 Heteronetta atricapilla
AGAAAGAGAAAGAGAAAGAGAAAGAGAAAGAGAAAGAGAAAGAGAAAGAGAAAGAGAAAGAGAAAGAGAAAGAGAAAGAGAAAGAGAAAGAGAAAGAGAAAGAGAAAGAGAAAGAGAAAAAAAAAATAAAAAAGAATGTAACTGGCAGATTGTGAACAACTGTAATGATAGTGGCCATTTAGGCCATCTCTGTTACTAGTGTTTATTCTCCTGAGAGTAGCGTTACTTTCCAAGAGGGAGCCTATAAATATGTTAATGATGAGTAAATTAATTTCTTTTTATTATTATTTTTGTATGGTAACTTAACGCTAGACATTTCAGTAGTGCTACAAAATTAATTAAAAAAAAAAAAAAAAAAAAGTATGTATACTGTAACTTTTTAATTGCTCCTTTTACAATTCTAGGTCTTGAAATAGGTGTGCATTGTTAACTTCAACCTACATACATACATAAACTGTATGTCACTTTTCTGTCATGTGAATATATATAAAAAATAAAATAAAACCAATAGATTTTAGTTTACATCATTACTTGCTGACAAGTAAGGTCAGAAAAACATCAAGATTTTTCTTCTAGACTGCAAATATCCATCTAGGAATTCATTAGACTACAACACACCACTGTGTTACTGTGTAACATGTTTAATCTTTTTTCCAAAATGAATGCTGTTTTGCATTATTGGCACTGATGTGTTTACTTCTGACATTATACTATCTACCAAAGGTGTAGCATTAAAAAGACACTTTTAAGACATTTTAAGATGTAATTGCAACTTGGGTGAAGTAGATTAAATATCTTGGCTTTTGAAATTTTCAATTGATTATTAATGTTTGTTAATCAGCATGTTGCCTCAGTAGTATTAGCAGTCTTACCTATTACTTAGATTTTTCTTTAAACCAACAAACTTTCTGATGTTTGACTATGAAGTAAACCTGCAAAGACAATTTTGATTTTCATTCCAAAACATTTCAACTAGAAACAAAGTTACATATCCCATTTGTCTTTAATTTTTGTCCCATCTGACCCCTTGGCGTTTCTTAGGTAAGGGGACTGTAAAGGAGAATATTTGTCCTAGCCATCTGGAGCCAAGAACATGCAGCTATGCACATTAAATGACAAAATGCTCCATTCTACATGATCTCTTCAGTTATAATATACAGATACAGATAACAGTGCTTTCCATTATGCTAAAATCTGTGAATCTTTCTATAGACATAGGCTACCTGCTACCTTAAACAATATCGGAAGACAGGTAAAACAGATTGCAGGAGATATTTACTGAAAAACTCAGTGTAGCTGAGCAAATATCCAGCATTCCTCTAAGATTCCCACAAAATATAAAAGGAAGGATTTAAATCTTAAGCAGATAAACCTTGAACAGATTTTTTTTCTTTTTTTTTTTTTTAAAAAAAAAAAATCTGCAAGAGTTTACCTTGGTTTATATTATTTTTAAAATTTGAAAAGTGAAAAAAAAAAAAATCCTTGAGATACTTCTCTCAAGTGTGACAAGAAAAGATACATTGCACAACATGTACATAGACTTACGCTTCACAAGTCAACAATGATTCAGGAGGCTGAAAGAACTGGCACAGGAACATTATAGATAAAGAACATTTAAGAGAAAATAATCAAGAGTACACATATCTGTGAACTGAAATCTTAAAGAATATGCTATTTGGGTATACATAATAATAATAATAATAATAATAATAATAATAATAATAATAATAAACAGGTGTACCATCTCCCATTTGTTTGGTATTCCTTGGCTGCCTTTTATTTGGTTTTCATTTTCTGGTTGATATTTGCTGTGATTAGAATGGTAGCATGATCCAATGGAGGCAAAGGCACTTCAGCAATTAGTTGCTTCTACTCTTTTAGTCTATGAACTGTGTGTGAGTTGTAAGACACTAACATTATGGACCGAAAGCCAACAACAAAAATGCTTGAGTCTTCATATAGACTCAGCTCTGGAGGTAGCAGACAAGGAGTCAAAAACCTTCAGAACAAATTCAGCATCAACTTCACATCCTGCACTTCTGAAATTAATTGCTGCCTTTGCTGCCTCCAGTTGGAGGCCGGTCACTAGTGGCATTCCCCAGGGCTCGGTGCTGGGGCCGGTCCTCTTCAATATCTTCACTGATGATCTGGATGAGGGCATTGAGTGCACCCTCAGTAAGTTTGCAGATGACAACAAGTTAGGTGCATGTGTCGATCTACTCGAGGGTAGGAAAGCTCTGCAGGAGGATCTGCATAGGCTGGACCGATGGGCTGAGGCCAACTGCATGAAGTTCAACAAGGCCAAGTGCCGGGCCCTCCACCTGGGGCGCAATAACCCCAAGCAGAGCTACAGGCTGGGAGATGAGTGGTTGGAGAGCTGCCAGGCAGAGAAGGACCTGGGAGTGATGGTTGATAGTCGGCTGAATATGAGCTAGCAGTGTGCTCAGGTGGCCAAGAAGGCCAACAGCATCCTGGTCTGTATAAGAAACAGTGTGGCCAGCAGGGCTAGGGAGGTGATCGTCCCCCTGTACTCGGCTCTGGTGAGACCGCACGTCTAATACTGTGTTCAGTTTTGGGCCCCTTGCTACAAGAAGGACATCAAGCTGCTTGAGCGAGTCCAGAGAAGGACGACGAAGCTGGTGAGGGGTCTGGAGAACAAGTCCTATGAGGAGCGGCTGAGGTAGCTGGGCTTGTTCAGCCTGGGGAAAAGAAGGCTCAGGGGCGACCTTATCGCTCTCTACAGGTACCTCAAAGGAGGCTGTAGCGAGGTGGGGGTTGGTCTGTTCTCCCACGTGCCTGGTGACAGGACGAGGGGGAATGGGCTTAAGTTGCACCAGGGGACTTTTAGGTTGGATCTTAGGAAGAAGTTCTTTACTGAAAGGGTTGTTAGACATTGGAACGGGCTGCCCAGGGAAGTGGTGGAGTCACCATCCCTGGAGGTCTTTAAAAGATGTTTAGATGTAGAGCTTGGGGATATGGTTTAGTGGGGACTGTTAGTGTTAGGTCAGAGGTTGACTCGATGATCTTGAGGTCTCTTCCAACCTAGAAATTCTGTGATTCTGTGATTCAGTGGCTTTAATGAGAGCAGAAACAGACCACTATAAAGCTAAACATTCCCAAGGGACTTTACACAAAATTATTATTTTTTTTTTTCCAGAAAGTTTTAAAAGGAAGAGAGAGAATAATGCATAAGAGATATCAAAGAATGTCTCTTTAGTACTGAAAAAAAAAATAAAAAAAAAATAGTAGCAGACAAAATAAATTAGATTTGCCACATAGTCCAGTGAAACATGCATTCACAGTTACTATAGAGTGAGAGGATATAAGATTCATTTTTTATTTCAGGCTAACAGAGTAATCCTGAGAAAGATGTGACTATTATCATTTAAAGGAAATAAATAAATACATAAATAAAAGCTTATGATTATCAGTTTTATAAATAAGATCTTTATTACGTGTTTTAACTTTCAATAAAAGCTGTTGTTTCAAGCAGAGCTCCAGAAAGGAAATTTTAAACCAAAAAGTAATTGCAAAACTGTTATTCTCATTCAAAAGAGACAAAAGACATTTTTTAAAGTGATCAAACAAACAAGCAAACAAGCAAACAGAAAACAGTTATCTTGCCCTTTCACAGAATCACAGAATCACCTAGGTTGGAAGAGACCTCCAAGATCACCAAGTCCAACCTCTGACCTAACACTAACAAGTCCTCCACTAAACCATATCACTAAGATCTACATCTAAATGTCTTTTAACGATCTCCAGAGATGGTCACTCAACCACTTCCCTGGGCAGCCCATTCCAATGCCTAACAACCCTTTCAGTAAAGAAGTTCTTCCTAATACCCAACACAAACTTCCCCTGGCACAAATTTAGCCCATTCCCCCTTGTCCTGTCACCAAGCATTTGGGAGAATAGACCAATCGCCACCTCACTACAGCCTCCTTTAAGGTACATGTAGAGTGTGATAAGGTTGCCCCTGAGCCTCTTCTTCTCCAAGCTGAACAATCCAACCTCTCCCAGCCACTCCTCGTAAGACTTGTTCTCCAGACCCCTCACCAGCCTCGTTGCCATTCTCTGGACACACTTGAGAACTTCAAATTCCTTTTTGTAGGAAGGGGCCCAAAACTGAACATAGTACTCCAGGTATGGCCTCACCAGAGCTGAGTAAAGGGGGACAGTCACTTCCCTAGCCCTGCTGGCCACACTGTTTCTTATGCAAGCCAGGATGCTGTTGGCCTTCTTGGCCACCTGAGCACACTACTGGCTCATATTCAGCTGACTATCAACCAATACTCCCAGGTCCTTCTCTGACAGGCAGCTTTCTAACCACTCATCTTCCAGCTTGTAGCGCTGCTTGGGGTTGTTGCCCCCCAGTTTCAGGACCCGGTACTTGGTCTTGTTGAATTTCATACAGTTGGCCTCAGCCCACTGGTCCAGCCTATCCAAATCCTCCTGCAGAGCCTCCTACCCTTGAGCAGATCGACACATGCACTTAACTTGGTGTCATCTGCAAACTTACTGAAGGTGCACTTGATCCCCTCATCCAGATCATTGATAAAGATATTAAAGAGAATTGGGCCCAGTGCTGAGCCCTGGGGGACTCTACTAGTGACTGGCCTCCAGCTGTATTTAACTCCATTCACCATGACTCTTTGGGTCCAGCTACCCAGCCAGTTTCTAATCCAAAGAAGCATACACCAGTCCAAGCCAGAAGCAGCCAGGTTCTTGAGGAGAATGCTGTGGGAAACTGTCAGAAGTCCCTTTTTTTTCTTTTTTTTTTTTTTTTTTTTTTCCTTCTCCATTTCATTCTGATTCCCTTTTAAGATGACGCTTGTATGAAAATATGTACAGAATTCTCCCACAACATGCTGAAATGACCTTCATACTCTTCATGACAATATCAGGCAAGGTTTCTGACTGAATACATCACTGGACATCAAGACAAATTGCTAGAAGTTGTGTTATACTTTCTAGGTGGGTAAAACATATATTGATTACCATTTTGTCATGGCTTGTCAGTTGAGCATGTGGAAGTGGTTCTGTATCACACCTTCATGTTTAAAACCAAAACTGTTTACTGATTTAATAACTAGTGACAGTATGGTTGCCTTAAATTTCCAGCTGAGTAGGCAGACACATCACTGTTTAAATGTTATCTTTCTTAGCATGGGGAATAGAGTCCTAATAGCCAACAACTTATACTTGAGAAAGTAGAATAAACCATCTACTTGTGCAAGACAAGATACATAGACAGGAAATATTTTCCATTTGTCAATCTGATAGTTTTCACATATACTAAATACACTAAATAAAAACTAAATAAATAAAACCCTAGATGAATAAAATAATAGTTATTGGTGTCTACCTTTGTTTTCCAGGTCACAGAATTCATCTTGACAAGTTTCCTTACATTTGTTTTTTAAAGGAAATGCAAATGTGTACTCAAATTCATTACTTTTATCTGCACAGGCTGACGCTTACTCTAAACATTTTTTTTTCACTTAATGATTAGTCTTCCTGAAGCTTAAAATGTGTGTTTTCATACTTTACCTCTTGTGTACAACCTTTTACAATACTGACTTAATCCTGAAAAGATAAGCCTCATGTTATATACACATTCATTTAAAGAACTCTGTAAATAAACACAACACAACTGAGCAAGAGGTCTCAGGAAGAGGTTCCTTTCTTAAGGAGCTTTAAATTTGAATGATGAAGATATAACAAAAGTTGTGATGAAGACAGATTTTTTTTATTATTATTATTATTTTTTTTTTTTTTTTAAAAAAAGGAAAAGTCTGTACACAGACTGGATAGTATATTCGAATGTCTTGTGGAGTAGGGAAGATTTCAATATTTTATTCAAAATCAGGCTGGAGTCAAGTATGCCAGCATATTAAATACCACCTTCTCAAGCAAAACTACATCTTATACTCAGTGAAGAAAAATAATAACAGGTGCAGGAACAAGTACAAATACAGAACAAGGAAATTAGAATATGTATCAAAGTGGAAACAGAGTTCGGTTCATAGTTTCATAGACATGGATTGAGAAGCAGAAGCTTGGACTATACTGTGAATGGGCATAGCAGAAAAGTGTAGGAGGAGGGAAAACTGGAGGAAAGAAAGATTATTGGCTAATCTTTAACTGGGTGAACCAGACAAAACCAGGACTAAACCAGAACATAGTGGAAAAGAAAGGGGTGTCCACAAAGGAGGGAGAAATAGGACATCAGTCTGTGGATAAATTTCAAAGTTTCTTTTTGTATGTAGAAAAATATTCAGCTTAATATTAGCAATTTCTTCTCCAGTAAATGGGGGAAAATTATTTTGAGAGAATAATCATTGTTAGTTAAGCACTATAACATATAATTTTTGAAACACAAAAATCTCAGCCCATTATAGTTATGTGTGTTTTTCCACAGCTTAAAAATGGGAAACTGAAATACTAATAAGCTGACTGGCTGTGAATTATAATACCAATTACACAAAGAAGACAACTAAACTCCAGCTCTATAAATGTGACTGCAGGAGAGAATTAATTCTACTCTAGTGATGGCTGAAACTAAAGAAATTCAAAGAAATACCAGGATGACCAAAACACTATTTACTGTACTCTTTACTGAATAAAGGGAATACACTTGCAGGTTCTTCAGGCCATGAAAGAAATTTAAGTGGATGACAAAAACTGTGAAAAATTAGCAAACTAAGTCATTGAAATGAATCATCAATCTGACTCCAATCTGCCTACATTACATGGACTGAAATAAAAAGTAAAGATATGATGTCCATTTTTCTCTGGTTCCAAATAAGTCCAAAGAGCCATATATTGGGTCAGACAAAAACAAATGCGTAAACCTAACCTACCTACATAGCTCCAGGAAAAGCCCTTATTATTTTGTCTTTGCACTGTATGTCAACAGTCCTTGAAGGTTTACACAATATTTTTTAATGACTCTTTAAAAAGCCCTACTCCCCTCCTCCTACCTCCCCCCCCCCCCCCCAAAAAAAAAAAAAAGTATAAATATGCAAATACACAAGAGAATGAAGAGTAAAGAAAAGCTAACTCATTACAGTAGAGTAAAACAAAGGTCATGATATAAATATTTTGAGGCAGGGCTAATCAATGGAAGTTTTTCTGCACTTAACACCTGAGTTACACTTGTTTGTTTATAAAGATCCAACTTGTTCTTAATTATGTCAGGAACACCTAAATATTTCTACATTATACGATGTAATCTTGCCTCATTTTGATCCCACACACTACATTTAGAATTCCCCAGGAAATTAAGATACATAATCCTAAAGAAAAAAAAAAAAAAAAAAAAAAAAAAAAAAAAAAAACTCTGAGGACTTGCAATGCCTATGGAAACTCTCCAGGCTTCTAACAATGCAGCCAGCTGGTTGTCTTTCTTGATTATCTATATACAGATAAAGCAGATTACCAACATCACCTTTGTATATCTGAGACCTCATTTCCTTTTCTTCAGCTTACAACTTTCATAAGTGGCTAATCCTTGCATGTCCATCATTTTGTGTAAGTTTATAGTCATACCTGAAGATTTGTGATTTTCACCCCTTTTCAGAAAAACTATTTGCAAATTCTATATATAAGAAACTTCTTCATTTCTTGCTAAAACTGATCCAAGGATAGATACTGTAACATTTGGAAGTCTTGATAGTGAGCAGCTTACATTTTTGACAGCTTTTATTTTTGCCCTTCTCTAAATCTGTCAGTTTCCAACAAAAGTAAGGAATATTCTTTTGCTATTAGACTGTATTCACTATGTTTCTAGCATGAAGAGTATTGTATCTTAACATATTTTAACAGGAAATTTCTATACAAAATCACATTTTCTTTCCAATCTAACCAAAAAGAGATACTGAAACCAATACTTCTTCCCCTTTTTTGGGGGGGGAGTAAAAAAAACCAGCATTTCATTGATACCAATACAGAGTCCTATATCAATCTCTGTAGCTATGAGAAAGGTTCTTTAATGGCCAGACATGGTGGACAAACTGAAGAACTGAAGAAGAGGGGAAAGGGGGGAGAAGGGGGCTGGGGGGGGGGGGGGACACGACAACACAACTTTTCATTTTGTGTGCTTCAACTCAGTTATCCTCCAGTATGGTAGAAATGAAATACTGAAGCATTAAAGAAAGAAGAGGCAATGTCACAAGGTGTGGCAATATTTACAGCCCTCATCTCTAAGACTGAACACATCTTTTTAAATTATAAGAGAGGCTTCTCCAGCAGGAAGTAATCTGAAACATGTAAGATCAAAGAAGTCAGGAGGTGTAAAAGGACCTCAAGAAGGAAGATCATAACACTGACAGACATTTATGTGGCATCCAAGGATCCCACAGCATCACACAGCAGTCACACAGCAGTCACAAAGACAGACAATTCACAATAAACTTGGTCAGGAAAACAGACCTCTGAGAAAAAAAAAAAAATGATGAAAGCAAAGATGTTTCTCATTTCATTTTGGGGTTACAAAGTCTCATTCAAACTCTTCACTAGACTGATGTATCACAATAATATAAAGTAATATAAAGTCTTTTTTTTTTTTCCATAATATAAAGTCATTTTTTTCCATCACATTAGCCATTCCAAATGAACTCCTCCTGTGGAAGTTATCTTTGAGGTTAGAAAAAAAAATGTATACAGATAAGAAACACAGAAGACTTTTTAACTCCCAGAACTGTTTTAATCAAATATTAATATTCTAAAAAAAAACAAAAACAAAAACAAAAAAAAAACAAACAAACAAAAAAAAAACTTTGTTCATATAATCATTGATTTCTTGAATTAGTTATTACTCTTTTAAATACTTTTTAGTTTTACAATGTTGTTTCACTAGTTGTACTTCTGAGATATCCCTACTTTTCCAATTAGCTTCCCTTTTACTTTATTTTGTTAATTTTAGCATTTGCACTGGAGTATAAAATCCAATATGAGCACTGGTTACAACAGTTTCCACAAAGAGGAATAAAAATTTAATAGAAACACATTTATATATTATATTAAACTTAGAATTCATCACTTATTGAGATGTGCTTTGTCCCAAGACTAACAATAAAATTGTAATGTTATTCATTTGATCAATAGATGCAATGGTTTTGGCTAGGATAGAGTTAATTTTCCTCCTAGTATCTGGTAGGGTGCTGTGTTGGTATTTAGGATTGGAATAATGTTGTTATCAGGCTGATGTTTTAATTGTTGCAGAGCACTGCTTACACTAAGCCAAGGACTTTTCAGCTTCTCACATTGTCCTACCAGTGAGGAGACTAGGGGTCCAGCCAGAGCTGGGAGGGAACACAACCAGGATAGCTGACCCAAACTGGCCAAAGGGGTATTCCATGCCATATGGCATCATGCTGAACAATTAATATGGAGTGGCTGGCCGAGGTGGGGGGACCGGCTGCTTGAGGATAGTCTGGGCATTGGTCAGTGGGTGGTGAGCCATTACTATGTGCATCACTTGTTTTGTACACATTATTAGCAGTAGTACTATTATCATTATTATTTACCTTTCTTTTCTGTCCTAATAAACTGCCTTTATCTCAACCCACTATTTTTTTTTTTTTTTTTTCTGTTTCTCTCCCCCATTGCAGAGAGTGATGGTTGAGGGTGAATGAATGATTGTGTGGTGCCCAGCTGACAGCCAGGTTAAACTACAGAAATGGAAAAAAATAGGACCCATATAAGCAGTTATGTTAGATACTCACCAAAAGATATTAAACAGTTATACGGTGAAAGCTATGGAGATATAAACAGCATATATTAAACTTGCTTTGTAGTACAGTAAAAAACAAATGTGGGTTAATTTGGCTTGCAAGGAAATTGGACAACATCTTTTTATTACTATTATTATTTTATTTTTTCTTTTTTAAAAATATTTTTTTAATATTCCACTCATATCATTACTAAGCAAAAGATAGCTATAGAACACAAATACATATATATCCGATGTGATAAATGACTGAGTCCTAAATAGGATTCAAATTAAAGTTTGTAATTTATTAAGCGAATAGAGGCAAGCAAACAGCACTGGGTGCACCAGGAGTCTCTGCTCCACCAAGATGCACACCTGTTACATCAGGGGGCTGTTTTTTATGCTCCTAGACTGATACATATTCATCACTATTCCTAGAAAAGGCAGGGTTATTATAATTAGTTCCCAGAATCCAAACCCTCTCCAGACGCATGCGTATCAGTCTCTGGTGGTCTTTCTGGGGGTCTCTTGTGCTGAAGGCTCGTAGGCTTCCTCCCAGGCTGTGTCCTTCGGTCGTCCTTCAACTCCTCCTTTCTCCTTATTTGGTGGATCTCTTTGCCCGATATCAGAGGCTTAGGCAGCGTCCCATGCAAAAGTCGGCAGTTTCCTAAAAGAATTCCTTGCTCCTCTAATCTCCCAGACTAGAGTCTCAATGTTCCCTCTTCAAACCCTCTATTTACACAAATTGCTGGACCCTTCTTTTGCATGATACAATAACTATGTACACTAATCACTCTGTTTTTCTTAAATAGAACATTATATTTCATCATGTGGCCCTAGCATTGTTCCATACTGACACGAATCAAATTAACACTTTTCACAATCCCCCATTTCTTTTTTTCATGGCATTGATTTGTGTTTTTTTTTTTTTGTTGGTTTTTTTTTTTTTTTTTTTTTCAATTGAGTCAATACTTGCCAAATTGGTACCAGTTTTGGATCTTCTTTTGTTTTTATTATCACCAGGGAATGGGTTTTCCCTTTCCCTGGTTCTGGGTCAACAGGTACCACAAATATTTGCATTCCTTGTATAACCAAGTGTATTAATCTGGTAAAACGGGGTATTAAACATGGAATTATTAACAACCCTCCACATATTCCCAATACAAGTATCCTGATTATAGTAAGACAACCACCACCCATAAAGTCCCTCCATAATTCTCTTAAATTGATTTCATTCCAAGTTTGAACTGGGACATATGCAATTTTCTTCATTTCTTTTTACAAGTTCATTTACAGCTTTTTCTCCATCATCAATCTCTAAACAGCAATTACTAAGGTTAAATTTTCCACAGACTTCTCCTTCTTGTGCTAGCAAATAATCTAAAGCTAAGTGACTTTGATACAAAGCAGTTCTCATATTGGTATTTTTTTGAAATTAATCCGAGCGCATCTCTGGTTTTATTCACAACTATTTCTACTACAGCTTGCAACCTAATTATTCTATTAAGCATATATATTGGGGTCCTATAGCCCCAGGATCCGTACTCCAATGAGCACAACCCCAATATGAGGGTCCACAGTAATAACTCCTGTCCCATGGATAATCTCTTATCCAGTCAGTGTAACACGTAGAAGCCACTGTTCCACCCTTTCTAGGGCAAATGTACTTGGGCTGGTTACTGTATCTCCTCCAACTTAGGCTTCTACAATCAGTATATGGGTCTTCATTTATAATATCACAGGCATCAAAGGTTATCGACACTGACCTCAGGGTGGTTACAGGGTGGTTACAACTCCACTTGTTCCAATTAATTTGCCTACTTTCAAATCTGTCTTCATTTCTACCCAATATTGATAAAGAAGTTATTTTGGATCATACATACAGTCCTGTCACCTTCTCTGCATAGAGCATACTGAGTTAGGTTAAAAATGCAGCTTCCTATTTTCTGGCCTTTACGGTCATAGACAGTATGATACACCAATGTTTGGAAGCTTAACCATCCTTTTCTAGTAGTTACTATACATTGATTGCAGTTGTTGGCCGTAGCTTGGGCCAAGAAACTCACCTCAAGTAGGACTAGAAGAGGTCTGGTAAGGGCCATGGTGATCGGCGGTCACAGCCTGAAGGGGTTGCAGCCTTTGGCAGACCTTCCCAGCCGCAGCACCAGTTCCCTATCCAGTCTTGCCCTCTTCCCTAATCTTAAAGGGGTGTACACTGCAGATAGCTTACTGTTACCTTCAGAGGATAATGCTTAACTGATCCCTGTTATTGATAAATCTCTTCCCTTAATAGGTATCTATTCAAGAATTTCTCTGTTTACTAATTTTACAGAAGTAATTACAATAAATTTGGAGTAATCACAATAAAGGAGTAATTACAATAAAATTACCACAGCAACTTAACTTATACTCTTTGATGAAGACTTCTTCAAGTCCATCTAATAGTTAGTTTAGTTAGTTTAGTTTCTCCTGGTTCCAATGTTACTTTCCACTCTTTCACTGGACCTTGTACTCGTGACACATGTCCATCCTGTTTCAGCCGTTGTCACAGTTGTTTCCTTGTTAATAGATAACAACTAATAGATGACAGTCAACAAATGTCAGCTGTTTTCTTGTTAATAAAGCAAGAAAGGGTCCTTCCAGAGGGGAGATGAGTTTTCTTCTTCCCATGTTTTCAGTAGAATCCCATCTCCCAGTTTTAACCGGTGAATTGCAAATCCTAAAGGTGGTGTCTGAGCCATCATCCCAGTTTCTCTTAGCTCTTTTAATCTTCTACCAATGGCAATTATATATTTCTGGATACTACAATCCTCAACTACGTTGTTCCCTTAGGGGCGTCTCTTGAGAATAAGGCATGCCATATAACATTTCATATGGTGATAATCCAGTCTCACTGTGTTGTTTAGTTCTAATGTTTAAAAGCGCCAATGGTAAGCAATTCGTCCAGGGCATTTGTGTCTTGATCATTAACTTAGCCAATTGTTGTTTTATTGTTTGATTTATTCTTTCTGCTTTTCCCGAGCTTTGTGGGTGCCACAGAGTCTGGTATTCTCACTGAATACCTAATGATTGACATAATAATTTTATTATTCTAGAAGTAAAGTGTGTGCCCTGATCAGAATCAATGTACTGGATTATCCCGTATCTAGGTATTAACTGTTCTAATAACATTTTTACCACCGCTCCATGCCCCAACAACCTGAGAACAAGCAACCTGAGATGGCAAGGCATCTCCTGAATCACCCCCTAAACTCTTTACATTCCTGATATTATCACTAACCATGGGGCTTGTCGACCCCAATGGCCACACTCCCATATCTCCCCCTTCTTTAACATAAAAAAGTGTGATTAACAGAAATTGAGAAAGCACGATTAACACAAACTAAAACACAGAGAAAAACTACCAGGCACACTAATTCTATCTTTAACAAACTTTGTAACCATATCCCTGGGAGAGGCAGGTGCTGAGTGCTGCCCAGCCTGGGGGATGGGAGGGGGGGCTGGCTGCCCCTCCCACTCCTGGAGTCCTTGTCTGTGGGTCATGCACATGCCAGCTGGACCCTCCCAGATGTTGTTTTTTGTTTGAGCTGGAGGCCAAACCACAGAGGAGGGTGCTGTGATCATGTTAAGGCAGCTGATGAGACGGCCGGACGGACTCACAGTGCTGACACCCATCTAGAACTGGCTTCTATTAAAATACAAGCACAACCTCGGCCCCCAAGTTATTAGAATGTAGGGCCCTTCCCAATAATTGGTGCTGTAATTTTTTATTTTTTTTTTATTTATTTATTTTACCATGACTTTTGCTCTTTCTTTAACTGAGTTTCTCCCAGATCTGTCTCCTACATCTGTCTGTCACTTTTTCTCCTGCACAGACAGATGTTAAGGATCTTCCTCTGTCCATCAATTTGAAAAATTTAAGAACATAGCATACTTTATCTATCTTTTCCTAGGGGTCACACCACTGCTCCCCCTTCTTTGTTTTAGAAGCTGTCCTGGTTATGGTTAGGATACAGTTAATTTTCCTCCCAGTAGATGGTAGGGTGCTATGTTTTGGATTTAGAATAAGACTAATGTTGATAACACACTGATGTTTTAATTGCTGCAGAGCAATGCTTACATTAAGCCAAGGACTTTTCAGCTCCTTGCTCTGTCCTGCCAGCAAGCACGCTGGGGGTGCAGCAAAAGCTGGGAGAGGACAGACCCAAGACAGTTGACCCAAACTGTCCAAAGGGATATTCTGTACCATCTGACGGCATGCTGAACAATATATATAGGGGTGGCTACTGAGGTGGGGGGGGCGGCTGCCTGGTAGTGCAAGCTGGGCATCGGTCAGCGGGTAGCAAGCAACTGCAACATGCATCACCCGCTTCGTACACATCATCATTATTATTATTTTATTTTCTGTCCCAATAAACTTGTTTCTGTCTCAACCCACAGGTCGCAGTTTTTCTCGTTTCTCTCCCCCATCCCAGAGAGGGAGGCAGGGTGAGTGAACGGCTGTGTGGCGTTTAGCTGCCGGCTGGGTTAAACCACAACAGGAGCATATATAAATTGATACAAAGGAAAACTTAAATAATACAACTGGACACAAAAATATATATTTTAAGATAAATTCACATCAGTAATTGTATAAAGCTTTTTCTGTACTAAGGGGTCTAGAAAATTTAGGACTAAAACATTAGCTTTGTAATGTAAAAGGGTTATCATGACAGTCCTCAAAGGCCACTATATAGCACACTGACATATTCAAGGCTATCAGCTTATATTTTAGTCTGTATATTCAAGTTTTGAGGTCCTTTTATGATTATGTAAACATCAGAAATATAGTGGTATCATAAATGGTACTTATGCAAGCAGAGTTTTAGAGCCAATAATAAATTTGCAGGCTCAAAACACCCACTTAATATTTAAACAAGTATTTGATACTTCTGTTTGTTCAAAAATAGAGTAAATGCATTTACATAAAAATAACTTTTACTTTTCAATACGCATGCTCATGTGATTTTTATATTAGTACAAACTTAAAAAACAAACAAACAAATCCACCATATGACTTTTTAAAATAAATTCACCTTTCCCCTACTTGAGTACATTTACATTAAGGCTTTGAACCATCTGACCCATGATTTTACAACATTAAAATGAATGGGTCCACATGGATGCTAGTATGTCGCACTGAGACTGAGCATGAATAGAATTAAAGCTCACCACCTTAAGGAAACAGAAAGTCACATGCTCATGCCTTAACTATATTTCTTTTTGTCTCCAAACTAGAACATAAAGTTTAACAGTAACAGTATTTCATGGCAAGAGATGAGTACTTTTTTTTATTAATTACATTTTATTAATTAATATTATTAATTTAATGGCAACATCTTTGGAGAAACTTCCAGGTTGTTTGTTTGTTTGTTTGTTTGTTTACAACACTGCTTTCTGGTGGTGATTCAGGCATGGGGAGTTCATTCAGTTCAACATGCTGTAAATATAGCCCCACTTTTTCCCCTTTTATAGTTCCTACATAGAACATGCAGCTCACAAGCCTGAGCTGACCATGATGGATGCAAAGGTCCCGATTCCACAGATTCTAGGTCCTTATTAATTATTGTATATCCTGATTTGGCCATTTTATCATATAGTACTGAAACATTTTTAATTTGCTCCCTTTTCTCTGGTCCCGGGTCCTCAATTCTGTCTGACCCATCTAGGAATTTTGCTGTGGCAATTCCTACAGCCCATGGTTACCTAGTAAGAGTGTCTTGCAGTGGGTTTAGGACCCACCCATGAATCCTATAGGAATCGCTTCGGTCCTTTACCAGCCAAGTCCCTCGCGGGAGATTGGAACTGTGGTTAGAAGACCTCTGCACTCGTTTCAGAACTAGGTTCTGTCTCAGTCACACTCTTACACATAAAGGCAGCCGAATCCCACCCAACTGAACGGTATACGCCTTAAATACTCACAACTCTGTTGTCTTCATTTGGATCTTCGCCTGCAGAATTATGGGTAAAAACAATGCTGCAGCTGGCAAGGGAGCTCATAAAAAAAATCAAATTCTTTGCTTGCCTTTATTCAGGTTCAGGATGAACCTGAACAGTTAGTCCCGATCTGACTGGAACAGGAGCCATCGAATGGTGGGGCGCCCCTCCTAGATCAAGTCAGAATTCAGGAACCAAGACCATTCCGGACAAGCCCCCAATTGTGATAAATGACTGAGTCCCAAATAGGATTCAAATTAAAGTTTGTAATTTATTAAGCGAATAGAAGCAAGCAAACAGCGCTGGGTGCACCGCGAGTCTCTGCTCCACCAAGACGCACACCTCTTACAACAGGTGGCTGATTTTTTATGCTCCTAGACTAATACATATTCATCACTATTCCTAGAAAAGGCAGGGTTATTATAATTAGTTCCCAGAATCCAAACCCTCTCCGGATGCATGCGTATCAGTCTCTGGGGGTCTTTCTGGGGGTCTCTTGTGCTGAAGGCTCGTAGGCTTCCTCCCAGGCTGTGTCCTTCGGTCGTCAATAACTATGTACACTAATCACTCTGTTTTTCTTAAATAGAACATTATATTTCATCATGCGGCCCTAGCATTGTTCCATACTGACACGAATCAAATTAACACTTTTCACATGATGCAAAATGCATCAGCAAAGTTTCAAATAGGCATACATTTAATTGTTACTTTATTATTTTAGAAAGATGAAAGAGCGGGATTCATGTTTTTTGTCTTTGTATTTGATAACCCACATTCTAAACAGTGAATCTAAGTTTGTGATTCCATATACTTCTGGCAACATTACAGTCATGGTATCTCCAAGAACAAACACTCACCTTGCTCAAGTCATAACATCTAGCAGAAAATAGCTAAAGAAGAGGATGATAATTGGAACCTTGAATGTGATTATTCAGACAGCCTAACGGTTAGGAATACGCTGAAGAAAGGCAACCAGAATCTAACCCCACTGTGAGCTTGCTTTGCCCTTCAGATAGAAGCTACCTTATTCCTGAGCTGCCATATAAGAAGATCAAAATCTCTCTTCTCAGGTAGAAGCAGAGATATGGTTGAACTACTGGATCTCTCCATGTCTTAATCCCCACAAGTAAAGTTGTAAATGAAACCTTCACCCTCCCAGTTGAAATTTAAACAATACAGATTTTCTTTCTAGAGGAAGCTTGTCCAGAATACCACAAAAACAAAACAGTCCATAACAGCAAGACCCAAGGCTGGTTCTTTTCCTGGTGCTTTCACAAAAACAGCTTATGCTTATATGACAAAGAGTATGCATGATTTAACACCTGCCTTCAGGAGTTGCAGCTGTTAGATTGATGTTCTAGGCTCAAATTTCAATGAAAAATGTTATAACAAGTGAACTGAAATTGATGAAATCTTATAAGTTTGAACGCCTTTGCTTAATTAGGATCATATAGTTTTGCAATTTGTGGAGTCCAGCTCCAGTTGATTTACAGTGAACTCATTTTCTTGCATATTATTTATTTCAGCATATATTCATTATACCAAAAGACTTTGGGACCAAAAAGAAAACTTATATTTATTACCTAGCTGACAACTTATTTTTCAGTTGTTTGCACAATTTATCAATAAAAGAATATTTTGCTTACATGTCAAATCAGACAGCAAATGGTCCACTTTACGCTTAAGCAATCTTCTGAAGATTTGATATTGCTCCTCACGCAAGGCAGCAGATCTCACTTAACTATCCTCTGCAGATGTAATTAAGTACTTCCAAATGTTTTGCTTAATTGCATTCATTAATGTTCAGAATGATGTTTTGCTCTTTTCCTTCAGTTATGAATTGCATTCATAGCTTCCAGTAATCCCATTTATCATTGCAATTTGCTTAGCTTGAAATGTGCTACATTAATTAGTTCTTTTCAAGTCTTTTAAAAGAAATGTCTAGAGATCATTAATTCTATATGGGCAATTTATTATCGCTTAAGAGAATTACATATTGTGGTCTGTTGCTCATTTTTATAAACTTTCAGTACTTCCCTGTGTAAAAATTATCTTAGATGATCACCTTTCATAAACCCTCCCTAGTGAGTGTCATTGTAATTTTTGATAAAGGGTTCTCAAGCATTCAACAGCATATTCCAAACAAACAGCATGAGGAGTTATTTATTTATTTATTTGTTGTTAAACTGTTATTCCAAAATGAGTTTGCAAACCCGCATATGTTAAGAGAACGAGCAATTTCCATGATTTATTAGAATGTACCAAGATAATGATGAAAGTGCACTATACAAAGACGTACACAGAGACCAATAGTGGAATTGGTTTTTGTACAGTTATTAATCTGGAGAAGAAAAGATTGGTTATTTTCTTCCTTGAAATAAAATAAGAACTCAAATGTCATCCTCCTTTCTCCTTCGGTTTCAGTGCTCTATCATGGCTTATTTCTTTACTGTTGCAGAAGCTTTTTCAGATGCCTTCTTTCAAACACATCTGTCGCCAGACTGAGCTCAGTGTCTTTAAGCACAAGAGTAAGACTTAGCAAGATCATAGTGTTATTCATGAGAAGACATGTTGACTCCAGTCCAGGGGATTTTTTGAAGCCATCTGTTTCACCTTCAGAAGAGAAGATGAGGAAAACTGAGTGTGCTAAAAGGCCTAGGGAAAAATATATACATATACATATATATTATTCACATAGCTATAATTAGAAGGAAATCTAGTAATTTGTGGACTAATATATATATATTAAAGTATATATTAAAGTTGAAAATAGAGGTGATAATTAGATATGACTAATGTTACCTGCCTGAGGAAAATTAACAAAGGCATGGCTTTCACATTATATGACAAATATGAGATGGGTGCAAGTTTTAATTGTTTGGGAAATCAGCCCAGCATGTACCTCTCGTAATACAAATGAAACCTACCTATTGTAACATACATTTTTAGACCCTCTCTGATCACACTTTTCTACTATGAATTGGCCAATTTCTGTCCCCCTATTTTACTCAAAATGAAACAACATTTTTTTTTTTGGGGGGGGGGGGAGGGGGGCTTGTTTGTTTGTTTGTTTTGTTTTAATACAAGAGGAAATAATAAAGATATAAGTGTCAGTAGGTATAGGTTTGTTCTTTTACTCATCTTATTTAATGTCATAACAAAAAAAAAATGTTGCAGTTTTTGTTATTGTATAAATTCCTCTAATTAAGTTGAAGCTGTAAAGGAGAAGCCATTTTAAAAGAAAATTTCACGGTCTTTGCTATCCATATTTTTGGATAATTATTAGAAAAAAAATAACAATACAGTATGTAAGTTAATTATAGATAAACAATAGTAAAAATAATTTTGAATGAACCAGTGTGGGGGCGGTGGAGTGTTCTTTGGAAGGAACATTACGATTTGCTTTATGTACTTTGTTATTCACTGTCTATATGTAGGGTGGGAAATACCTTATTCTTGTTTTGCAAATGGAATTCTACCCTCTAAAACAAACAAACAAACAAAAGAACATTTAAAACATGAAAAAGTTTTTATTTATTGTGGAAAGAGGAATGATATATGTTGATGAAACATTCATGTTAAAAATACCTTAGATTTTCAGAAGTTAAATAAGAATGTATAAACCTTTTCAAGCGCCAGTAGAGTATTACTGAAAATTTCAGAGTAAATGTAGATAATGTTTATAATATATTATAGGAACCATTATAAATATTTCAAAATAATCCAGAATCAGTTAACTCTAGACAAGAGTAAACTAGATACATCAGCAGATTAACTGAAGTATCACATAACTGCATGTATATTAATTTGGGGGATACCATTAGGATCACTGAGGTTAAGCTAAAAGGTGATATGGCACTATCTGAGTGTGGCAAGGCTAGCTGTAGCATCTATGCCACTCCAGGGAGAACCGTGGCCTCCAGAGCACATCTGAAATGTTTGTACACGTGTAGTACAATGCATGTAGTATGAGGAACAAGCAGGATAAACTGTAAAATTTGGTCCTTTCCCAAAGTTATGAAAACATTGGTTTTAATGAGACTTGTTGATATGAGTCCCGTAACTGGAGTGCTGGAATATCGGGCTAGTGGCTTTTCCAAAGGGAAAGGCAGGACAGCCAAGGTGGAGGTTTACATAGTATTTAAAGGAGAGATGAGACGGTACAGCCCTTGCCATTAGGGATGATGCTATAGAGATCCTCTGAGTGAAGAGTAAGGAGATGGTTAACGAAGCAGATGTCATCTCAGGTGTTTAATATTAGCCCTACACAGGACAATAGCATGGATAAGCTATGCTATAAACAATTATGGGAAATCTCTGGTTCAGTTGCCCTTGTCCTTATGGGATATTTCAACTTCCGAGACATAGACCGGGAATATCTTATTGCCATAACAAATAAGTCTGGGAAAATCTTAAAGTATGTTGAAGGGAATTTCCTCTCACAAATACTGAGTGAGCCAACTAGAAAAGGTACTCTGTTTTTTGAGTATAGAGAAGGCCTTGGGAATGATGTGTCAGCAGGTGGCTCTGGTCACCTATTGGTCACTGTTATGAATTAGTTGAGTTCAAGATTTTTTGTGTAAGGGGAACAAAGGTTAATGGAGTTGCCTGGACTATGAGAGAGCAAAAAAAAAAAGTTCCACAGGGAACTAGTTAGCAGTGTCCACTGGAAATCAGCTCTAGAGGGTTTAGAGGTCCATGAGAGCTGGTCACTTTTCAAGAACCACCTTTTAAAAGCCAGGTCTTTTAAAAGATTAGAGGCAGACATTCTGATCTTGGTGGTGTTATCTGGGAAATATTTTCATATCATGACAAACTTTAGGATCTAATATAAAGATGATAGATTTGGGGATATGATGGACTTTCACCTTAGCTCTTTTGAGAAAAATAACTACTTTTTGAGACACCAATTATTAAAATAACAATACAAATAACAAATGTTGCTGTGATATACACATGGCTATTGAAATAGCCCAAATTTTGGATTAGAAATAAAACTGTTTCCTTAAACTTGTTCATATCTCACCATCTTTACGAAGAAGAACCCCCCTGAACATTTAACTAGAAGATTTCAGAAAAAAAAAAAAAAAAAGCTACCACAGAACAAAGGATTAAGGAATGGATCAGCTATCAGAGTATGATGAAATCATATTTCAGGATAGAGTCTCCGCCTACCCCCCCCAGCCATCCACTCATAAAAATGAATGGCTCCCCATTACTCATAAAAGTAGATAGTTCATTAGATTATAATAGACTTATTTATTTCTTGCCTTGATTTTCCTTTGTAGGTTATTACTGTCTGTAATACGCTGCTCTTGTAGGTACCTCTTGATTTTTCCTGTGAGATACAGAGAAGCAGGCTAGGCAACAATAGAACTACAGGATACTCCAATTACTACTCTCTGTACACAGTGTCTGGTAATAACAGAATATTATTATGCTCTTCTTTGTATCTATTTTAAGAAAGGAAAAGATCAACATCTCTTCAGAGGGATTCCAAGCAGGTGGGTTATTTAGTCATTTATTCCAGAGTGAAAATAATATGTACGTGACCTATTGGGGTTCCTTCTAAAGTAAACTTTTATGATTATGTCCAGAAACTTGTCAACCCTTTGAAAACTTAGAGTAAAATATAGTGGAATACTCCACTCAGATAGGAATATTCTTTCATCAGTTGGACAGTGTTTAGATAAAGGTTGAGTTTATGGCTATCATTTAATATTAACATACACAGCACTTAATTGCCTTCAGATATTTTGCCACTATGCTTTCCAACAAGAGAAAGAGTTTTACTTCTTTCTGTCTCAGCAGTATGCTACTATGACATGAAATTTCTCATAGACATAATTAACAGAAATTAAAGGATAGAAAATTCATCAACAAGTATTTTGCTGTAATTTATTGCAATGCTTAGATGTTTTAAGAGTAACACAGGAAATTTAGGTAATGTAAATTTCCCAGTCAAGAAAACTTTCCCAGTCAAGAAAATTTACTAATTACTAATGACTCAGTATATGCATTTTATCTGAGTTATTAAAGTCTGTACAGTCATGTTACTAGCTAATCTTGATTCTTTTTTATGCTGAAAGTTGTATCTATCCAAGAAACTATCTGCTTCTCATTGACTGTAGAAAAACATATACATCATTTTTTTGAGAAAATATGTTTTTTGTCTGAAAATAAACACTGTAAATTCTGCCCTAGATGTGTATACGGTTTTAAGTATTACAAGTGATTGAGCATCTTACTTAAAATATAGGTATTTTGTATGGATCTTCAATAGCATAATTCATTAAACCATTTCTAGAACAATAACAGTTAATAATTCAATTCAGACCTAAAAGAATAGGCAATGTCCACTTTTCAATATTAATGATTTCCTGTATAGGTATACCTCAAAAATACTGCAGAATTACACAGAAATTATATGAATTGATATGTATAAAATCGTAACATACTGTATAACTGTTCAATATTTTAATCAGTCTCTTATAACACTGAAATACATGTTGTTTTAATAAACATCTGCATAAGTACCTCAAAAGCTCAAAAGCTCAAAAGCAGCTCAAAATTGTTTGACCCAGATTACTGTTTAAAGTATCTTCCCAAGTGCTCCATGGAACAGGATCAACACTTTTTTTCTTCTTCTTCTTCTTCTTCTTCTTCTTCTTCTTCTTCTTCTTCTTCTTCTTCTTCTTCTTCTTCTTCTTCTTCTTCTTCTTCTTCTTTTGTTTTTATTTTTTTTATTTATTTTTTTCAAGAAAGTGAGATTAGTAGAAGATTTCTGAGGTCTCCTGTTTTAGAGATTGATACACTTTGTTTAGCTTGTTCATGAGAAATACGGCTTACATTTGTGGAAAAAATAACAAATTAGGATATCACTAATCTTAGCAGATCAGATATAAATTAAATAAGTTTATTAATGGCCTAGAAATACTCACAGATGTCCTTGAAAAAGATAGTTCACTGAGTGTAATTTTAATTACAATATTCAGACTTCGGTAAATTTCAAAATAGTTGAAGAATTTTAAATGTGTTACATTATCTTTCTCTCTTATATATGGACCTCATAAAACTTTTATCTATACAGACTCATCTTTCTTAACTAGGATGTAAGAATTAAAATCCATATTTGATAATATTTTTGTGCATGATAGTTATTCCATTTCTGTATCAGTCTATTTCTGGGATTTTTTTTTTTTTAAAAGGAAAATTTGGAAAAAAAAAAAAAAAAAAAAAGAAATTTAGGAAAAAGCTATTCCCAAGCTATTTGGGAAAAACATTCTGTATTTTTGTGCTTATATACCACCTAAAAGATGGGGGTTCTCATTCTGTGTTTCACCATTTGGGAAGTGCCATGATATATGAGATTATTAAACTCAGATTTTCATAATAGAATCAGCAACACACAAACATAACTAAATGCAGGGGTTTCTAGTAGACGTCTTGCAAGACTGATACATAGATATACTTCTAGTTTAATTATGGATGCAAAGCCAGAAGCCAAGTAAGCCAGAAGTCATTTATCTGCAAACAAGAATGTCAGACTACACTTATGAGCAGGAGAACTGGAAATCTATAGCTGTGAAATGTATTTAGAGATTATACCAGAAAAGCCACTGAACACAGAGCTGAACACTGAGCAATATTATGGTTAACACAGTTCATGACACATAAGCAGAACCATAAGAGCAAAATCATATGTGAGACTAGCACTCCGATGTTGTTAATAGGTTCCACAGTATAAAATGTATGTTGCATGTGGGAAAAAGTAGGGCAAATAATCTGAATTATTTGTGTACATTGAGTAATTTATGGCAGAAAGTCCCCTCGAAACTTCCAGAAGACTTGAGTAATACTTTTCACAGGGGAAACTTAGGTATCAAAGTGCTTCTTAGAAAAGTACAATGTGGACCAATAGTTGGAAGTGTCACCCAGAAGAATTAAATAAAACAGAAAGATATATTTCATTAAAGGACACATGACTAACTATAAGAACAAACACAGGGGAAGATCAAAATGAAGACACAACACCATGATGGAAATGTTCTATCCTTAAATACAAGTTCATTTAATTTCAGACACACTGTACTAGTGAACTCTAGGTAAATATCACCTATTTCTTATTGGTGTGGAATGTCATACTAGATTAGTTGTATCCAAGTTTTCCAGAAAGGTCAGAAACATAATGTGGTTACTACAGGGAAAAATATGTACAGTGACTGTCTACTTGTGATCACATCCAAGAAAGTCCAAGAATCAGTTACCTGTTGTTGAGGTTTAACCCAACCGGCAACTAAGCACCACACAGACGTTTGCTCACTTTCCCCACTCCCTCCATGGGATGGGGGAGAGAATCAGAAAAAAAATAAAAACCTGTGGGTTGAGATAAAGACAGTTTATAGGACAGAAAAGAAAGGAAAATAAAAATGATAATAGTACTAATGCTTATAATGTGTACAAAACAAGTGATGCACATAGTAATGGCTCACCACCCACTGACCAATGCCCAGACTATCCTCAAGCAGCCAGTCCCCCCACCCCAGCCAGCCACCCCACATTAATTGTTCAGCATGATGCCATATGGCATGGATGCCTTTGGCCAGTTTGGGTCAGATGTCCTGGTTGTGTTCCCTCGCAGCTCTGGCTGGACCCCTAGTCTCCTCACTGGTAGGACAATGTGAGAAGCTGAAAAGTCCTTGGCTTAGTGTAAGCAGTGCTCTGCAACAATTAAAACATCAACCTGATATCAACATTGTTCTCATTCACAGTCTGATGACTGACAGCCATCTCAACACAGTAAGAAGAGTGCATACCAGAAATGTTAGACCTACTGCACCTACATGAGAGGGGGGTGTAACCTGTGAGATGCTTTGCTCCACAGTTACTTCAGCCACTCAACAAAACACAGATACCATACTTATCATTACAAGGGCAGTTGGGAGCAGACTACTGCCACCCAAGTCACTGGACTAGCTTTTCTCAAGAGATGTTCAGAAGAAGTGTTCATGAAAAGTCCATGAGCTGAATTGTTTGATCAAAGAATTCTTGAGCTGTGCAACTATTGGATTTGTGTTGCCTTAAACTTAGTCAGATTCAGACAACATTATTCCCTAAAATTTTATTTAAACTACAAACATACTCTCATCTAAATTAAGTGCTAATGAACTGAGAATTTCTGGCCTTACTTTTATTCATTGGATCATAGTGTGAGACTTGATAAACATTTGAGAGTTAAGTACCTATAAGTAGGAACAAGTACAGAGGACATTGGGTGTCCCTTGCCCAGTACCATACCTGATAAATCTGGAGTGTAAATTCAATAGCACGACAATTTTCTTGGAAATAACTTACAGATCTTCCAGAAAACTCCTTCTGGTATGCCATCGGGTAAATGTAAACATATGCATCATCCTCAGTAAATGTTGAACAAAAGGCCAGAACCTGCAAAGTGCTGTGAGAGACCAAAGTCATACTATGGAAGTTGTTGAGTTGAGTTGAGAGCTGAAAAGAATCGGGGGGGTGGGAGGGGCAATTGAGAAACATAGGTATAGCCTTGAAAATGCATTCAGAAATAGAATCATAGAATGATTTGGGTTGGAAAGAGACCTTAAAGGTCACCCAGTTCCAATGTCTCTCTCAACACCTACCACTTGACCATGTTGCTCAAAGACCCATCCAACCTGACCTTATACATTTCTAGGGAGGGAGTATCCACAGTTTCTTTAGGCAATATGTTTCAGTGCCTCACCACCCTAATGGTGAAGATTTTCTTCCTTACATCTAATCTAAATCAACCCTCTTTTAATTAAAATTCATTACACCTTGTCCTATCACTATGCTCCCTAATAGTCAGTGATAAGACAACGGTAATGTCCTATCCCAACTTTCCTATAAGCTGTCTTTAGGTACTGGAAGGACACTATAAGGTATTCTTGGATCCTCTTACCCAGGCTGAACATCTCCAGCTCCCCCAGCTTGTTGTCATAGGAGAGGTGCTCATGCCATCTGATCATCTGCAGGGTCTTCCTGTGGACTTGTTCCAACAGGTTCATGTCTTTCTTATGTTGGGGGTTAAACACAGTACTCCAGGTGGGGTCTCACTCGAGTAGAGTAAAGTGGGTAGAAGCACCTCCCTCAAACTACCTGCTGGTCATGCTTCTTTGCATGCAGCCCAGGACGTAGTTGGCTTTCTGGGTTGCAAGTGCACATTGACATCTCATGTTGAGTTTCTCAACGCCCCCAGGTCCTTCTCCTCAGGGTTGTTCTCAGTCCATTCTCTGACCAGTTTGTGCCTGGGATTGCCATGACCCAGGTGCAAGACCTTGCATTGCCCTTGTTGAACTTCATGAAGTTTGAACAAGCCCACCTCTCAAGCCTGTCAAGGTCCCTGTGAATGGCACCCCTTCCCTTCAGCATGTTGACCACTTTAAAAGTGCTGTTCCAATACTGACCCCTGAGGAACACCATTCATCATCGGTCCTAGAACATTGAGCCATTGACCCTAATTTTCTGAGTGCAACCATCCAGCCAATTCCTTACCCACCAAGTGGTCCAACAAATATCTGTATCTTTCCAAATTTAGAGACAATAATATAATCCAGGACAGCATCAAATAGACTCAAATAAAACCAAAAATATTTTATTTCTTTATTTGAAGATCAGTCATTTTGCCACCACCAAAATATACAGACATAAAATGGGACACAACTTTTAATAATAACCCAAGATAAATAAAACATCTTCTAGACAATCAACTGGTGTGTTAAAAAAAAAAAAAAAAAAAAAATGTATGTATATATATATATACACATATGTATGAGTTTTAAAATTGCAGCCATAATCCAGACTTGTCCTAGAAGGTTTCTTGAAAATTTCTACTTCATAACATTTTTTTTTTTGAGACATTAGAAAAATTAGCCTAAAGTTAAAAAAAAATAAAAAATAAAATAAATAAATATAAATGTAATAAAATTTGAATATATATATTCTTATTTTTAATTTTAGTATAACACTTTGCATTACTTTATGATATCCCAAGTTAAAACGTGGCTAAGAAATGCTATTACTTACAGCTTTTCATGCCTTGATTTACAACATCCACTGCTTCATCACCGCTATGAAATATTTTAAGTTTTGATATCTTTGCTTCAGTAAAGACATAAGCTGGCCAGATATGGCAAAACTGCTGGTGATTAATGATGTAGTATTCTATAAACATCTCTACTATAAGAAAGCAGATGTTCATTTCACACCTTAAGAGTAGTAATGAATTATTTCCTTTTCCAAAGATTAAGAGGTAAACAGAATATGTGCATCATTTTCAAAATTACAGTCATAAATATACACAAAGGTAATGTGGGCTAGAAGTAAAAAAGTGTTTTACACAGCTGTTCAACAAAGTTCTTTCAGGAATTGTTGCATATGGAAGTTCAAAAAAAACCAACCAACCAAACAAACAAAAAACCCTTAGAAATATAATTGTGATCAGGGAAAAACTTTGCCAGCATTAAAACTAATAATGTTGATGATGATTATGATGATGGTATAGTTACCTTTAATAATATATACTGAAATGTGAAATTTGTACAAAATATATTTTACTACTGATCTCTAAATCAATACAAAAGATGATTAAGCTCCAAACGTTGTGTTAAGATCATGTCTGTGTTAAAACAAAATCTACTTAAAATTTCATTTTAATGCTATCTTCTATAATGAGCCTTTTCTGTCTAGAGTTATCTCTAAAAAGATAATAATACCATGTCTTCCTACCTCCATTTTGACAGCAGTATATTACATTATGGCTTTGCATACAGATGTCCATGATGGACACTTCAGCACACTCTACTCTTTTTATTTTCATCTACTTCCTTTAAAACTGTGATTAACATATTTTGATATCTCATCTCTTTAAAGTCATTATAAGAATTAACATCTCATACATTTTCTGGATTAGAAAACAAATTTCACTTTTTGATGTTCTTAGCTTTTCAAAATTACACATACAAAATGGACAAAAGGAAATTCCATGCAGTATGAAAACAGACCAATTGGTAGTATTAACAGCTAAACATTGAAGAATCAAATCTTTACACTGCTTTTAATTCAAAATTACTCTTTGTACTTCATCTGATTCACTCCAGAATGACTAAGACAGAGTCTGCTGCTGAGAAAAGCCTATCAGGTTTGATAGCAATAAACTTTAATCAGCATCCTTGTTATCCTCATTTAGTAAACATGCTTTGTAATTCCTTTATTTTTTCATTGGTTATTTAAATTTAATAATAATTTGCCCAGCAACTGTCAAAAATATCTTTCTTCAAGATGCTTTTAGAGTGCTAGTTTACTGTAAAATTTATGACCAATTGCCAGTTATATTGAGAAGGAAACAAGTTATTCTACTGAGACAGTGCTTGCAGATTGCAAATGCTGCTAGTGAAATAACACTAGCTTTAACAGTTACATGATAGCTTTCAGAATATTTCACTAGATACATTGTTGTTCTTCAGCTTTCCACTAGGTCACTCACCTAAAAAGCCATGCTTTTAGGCCCTTACAGATATTATCTTTTTAGTTATAGCAAATACCCCTTTTCTTAAATAATGGTGATACCAACTCACATACGGTCTACACTAATGCATGCAGCATGAAAAACAGGAAGGAGTTGGTAACACGAGTCACATAACCAGAACATTGGAATAGAGGACTACATTGGAATAGAGGGCTACAAGTTTTCAGAAGACATAGGGAAAGAGGGGCAGGCATGTTGCTTGCTATGTTAAGAAATTGATGGACTGTATAGTGCTGCTTGGAGAAACCATCATGGTCAGTCTGAGAGCTTGTAAGTAAAAATTAAGGACTGTCCAATAAAGGACACCTTGTAGTTGGGGTCTACAATAGGCCACCTGATCAAGGGATGATTCCTGATAAAGGAATGATTTCAGTAAAAATTTGGAGGTTTTTGGGCCATGAGCAAATGAAGGCTTATTCAATGCTGCATCAGAAGTGTTGCATCTCCAAGTAATTGGAAGATAAGAAGGTTATGAGGAGTAGTCAGCATGGATTCACCAAGGGGAAATCGTGCTCAACCAAACTTGTTGCCTTCTGACACCAGCTGGGTAGATGAGGGGAGAGCAGTGGGTGTCATCTACCTTGACTTTAGCAAGACTTTTGATACTGTCTCCCATGACATCCTGCTAGCAAAGCTGAGAAAGTGTGGGATAGATGAGTGGACAGTAAGGTGGGTTGAGAACTGGCTGACTCGCTAAGCTCAGAGGTTGGTGATCAGTGGTACAGTGTTTGACTGGAGATCTGTGGCTAGTGGTGTTGCCCAAGTATCAGTTCTGGGTCTGATCTTGGTCAACATTTTCACTGACGACCTTGATGAGGGGATAGTGTCCACCCTCAGGAAATACACCAATGACACAAAGCTGGGAGGAGTGGCCAACACACCAGAAGGCTGTGCTGTCATTCAGCAAGACCTAGACAGGCTGGAGAGCTGGGCAGGAAGAAACCAAATTAAGTTTAACAAGAACAAGTGTAGAATCCTGTACCCAGGAAGGAATAATCGTGTGTCTCAGTACAGGCTGGGGGATGACCTGCTGGAGAGGAGCTCTGCAGAAAAGGACCTGGGGGTCCTGGTGGATGACAGGTTGGCCATGAGCCAGCAGGGTGCCCTGGTGGCCAAGAAGGCCAATGGGATCCTGGCATTCATTAAAAGAAGTTTGGCCAGCAGGTCAAGGGAGGGATCCTCTCCTTCTACTTTGCCCTGGTCAGGCCTCACCTGGAGTATTGTGTCCAGTTCTGGACTCCCCAGTACAAAAAAGACAGGGATCTCCTGGAAAGAGTCCAATGCAGGGCCACAAAGATGATACAGGGCCTGGAGCATCTCCCTGTGAGGAAAGGCTGAAAGATCTGGGTCTGTTCAGCCTGGAGAAGAGAAGAGTGAGAGGAGATCTCATCAATGTCTATAAATACCTTAAGTGTGGGAGGCAGAGGGATTTGGTGAAGAGAAGGGTAGGGTAGGGTAGGGAAGGGAAGGGAAGGGAAGGGAAGGGAAGGGAAGGGAAGGGAAGGGAAGGGAAGGGAAGGGAAGGGAAGGGAAGGCAGAAAGAAAGAGAGAGAGAGAGAGAGAGAGAGAGAAAGAAAGAAAGAAAGAAAGAAAGAAAGAAAGAAAGAAAGAAAGA
>CM021732.1:88299036-88359128 GCA_011075105.1 Heteronetta atricapilla
AAAGAAAGAAAGAAAGAAAGAAAGAAAGAAAGAAAGAAAGAAAGAAAAAGAAAGAAAGAAAGAAAGAAAGAAAGAAAGAAAGAAAGAAAGAAAGAAAGGTGTCGAGAAAACACGTGTAAAACAAAGACATGTACATATTGAAAGTTCAAGATCAAAGCTGAAAGCAGCCTATTATTTGTTTTGTCATTTTAATTCATAAAATCAGAGAATCAGAGAGACACAGAATATTTTGTTGTTGATAGGTAAATTGAACTTAAAGGTCACCCATTTCCAATGCCTCTGACATAGGCAGGGCAACCTGCCCTTTTCTGGGTACAACCATCCAGCCAATTTCTTACCCATACAAGGACTTGTGAGGACTTCACAAGCATAGGTTACTATAGAAACGAGTCAACCATAAACCTCTATATTGGAATGTTAAATACCTCCCTGTCATCTGAATTTGCTAATACCATTTGGTTTATTTTATTTCACCCTGCTAATCCTTACTTATGTTTATATATGCTTCATTTTACTTTATTAAACTTGTCATTTAAAACATCCTACAATATTTTCAGCATCATTGTGCCTCTTCTTGGTAACTAAAACCACTATACCTTTTATGTTAATAGTGAAAGGAAAGTTAATATCTTTCATTTGTGTGTTAATGACAGCATTCTTTAGTCAAAGAAGCTGCAAACTGCTTCCGGTTCAGTTAACATTCTTTTCTCAGTCAGAAATGTGTGTCAAATGTTTTCTGAGACTTAAAAGAATATTCTCCAGTCTAACCCTCTATCTGCAATAGTACAAGTCATTTCTTACTACATTAGTGTAAAAATAAATGTATGATAACAAAATCATGCTTTGTAATTTTTCTATTATTTCTCTATTATTAACTATTACAGCACTACCGTTAGCAACCTAAAGGGTCAAAGCTCATAATGGTCATTTTCGTCTTAAAGGAGTCATATGAATGAAGCCTAACTCAGTTGTATACCAACAGTGTAACTCAACTATCTAACATTTATTCACAGGTTCATCATCTGTTTCTGTCATGATCAAATTCATAGCCATATCAAAACTTCTCAGAACAGGCAATGCAGAACACAACTATCCCAAAACAACAGAACAAAACTATCCTAAAGGTCAGTGAGAAAAGAAGGCGGAAGAAGGCAGAATATGCCATTCCTGAGTCAAAACAAAACACCTGAAAGTACAAACCTCTTCCTATCTGATGCTCTTGAATGTAGAACTATATCTGGGTCATGTTACCCTTGTTGGTCAAATAGTGTCTACTGCTCCTTCATATATATCTCTGCCTATCTTGACAGCAAGAAAGCTGACTTTCCAATGCTCTGTTAGAGGCAAAACAAGCTAGAATATTTTCCTGCCCTAAGAAACTGTTCATATCAATCATTCTGGCAGATTGCTCTGGTCAGATTATCATATCTACCAAACTGGACACAAAGATTATTATCATCCATGCTGGAGCAACAGACCAATTTTGAATTGTTAATTGCAGATGACCAACCTGCATAGCTACACTCCAGATTTTAACAGAATTAGATTTCCTTTTTTTTTCCTCTTTCATGTGATGAAAATAGAAAATGTCTAGCACAAATGGGCTGCAAGAAAACCCATTATTTAATTTACACTTCATTAGAGTAACAAAATTGAATGCAAACATTTATTTTCCACCAAGTAGATGATAAATATTACAATGATATTAAGTTCATGCTATCACTGCAGTAAAGCTTCAATCTGTAATGTCTGGCACCTACTTGTCCTTCAGACTGTCATATGTTAAAGAGAACCGAACAAATATATGTGGAGGGTTAAAATGAAAACTGCTTGTGTGCAGTCTGCAACATCTTTATTTTCCAATCTGCAGCAGGGACAAAGGGAATCAATTATTCCTAAACTTCAAGTATTAGTTACAGAGCAGAATGCAGAGTGATTAATGAAACTTGCCAGAGCTCTCTCAGATTTGAGTTGTAAACTTGAAAGAAATCTCCATCTGCCTCACTTTAAACTTTCCTGTATATACAAAATGATTCAGGTAGAACTGTAGCTGTAAGCTCCAGACACAATGTTGTGTTTAAGTCTAATATTCTACATGGAATTTGCCAAGTAATACCAAAATCATTTTGCAGATATGAAATGTATGTGATTTCATATCATCTAAGGCTGCAGCTTTTCAGGTAACACACTCCACAATTGTCAAACAGCTTAATATGGACTGCTGATTAGTCAATTAATTCTTATCCTTAATTAGTCAATTAGTCAATTAATCCTTATCCTGAATTTTATTGTGTAGTGGATATAAAAATTGTATTTACCTTTGAAGCATACTGAATGTATTTTAGACCTCTGTTTAGCTTTTTCCCCCACTCCATCCATTAGTCTAATTATAACAACAATAATAAAGCTACTTCTTGCAAATATTGCCCAACCAGTGATTTTTTGTTGTTGTTGTTTGTTTGTTTGTTTGTTTGTTTGTTTTCCAGAAAGCAGAATTGTCCAAGGAAAGAATAGGAATATGGAAATATTGCATCAAGTTTAAAACAAGTTTATATTATCTGTTTTCATGACAGTTTCAAAATTTACATTCAGACATGTTCAGAATTAACAAACATAAAGGAAATGTAATTTAAACTTATTATATGTGGTTGTATTTTGCAGTTATTTAGCAATTAGATCTGGAAAATGCACTAACTTATTTGAAATTGATTTATTTGCTCAGCTGTAAACTAAAATTTATTTACTTTATTTAAACTAAATTTATTTAGTTGCTCAGCTGTAAAAGACTAAAAACATAGAGGATTCTTCAAAGTCATAGCTGTGGGCTTATATGACATCTATAACTGTCATTTTTAAAAAGTGAGCAAATAACTAAATTATTTATTAGTGAGGAAAATCTGGGAAATGTCTTATTTAGCTTTCCAACAACAATAAATCAAATAGCCCCAAATAAGACTTGTTTTCTCCCAGTTTTCATGAACTGCAAAGATGACCTCATGACTTTTAGTGGAATGACAAATGATCATCTGATGGATATATCAATTTGACAAACAGGGCTCCTGGCCAGCTGGCTAAGAGCACAGTTGGGTTCTGTCCACCTCATCCACTGCCAGTTCCCAGCTTCCTATCAGGTTTCACCATTCTCCCTTTGGCCAGATGCATTATCCTTTTATTGGCTGCTTGATTTGCTGCTGGTCTGCTCTTTGGCTGCCCAGCCTGCTGTTAGAGCAGCTTGAGCTTGCTCTCCATCTCCCTGGATATTCAGGTGCCCATCTGGTGTTTGGGATCTCCAGCAGATGGATGGGCCAAAATGGACAATTCACCTTTGCCAGAAATTCCCAACTACTGATATTTCATTCCAATGTAAAACAAAGAAGCATATTCACAACCTGGATCAGCCATAAAACTACAATCCCCACCCTCAACCTCCCATCAGATCTTACTGAAAACTAAGCAGCAGAGAAATAGTCTGTTCATTTTGAGTACACCTTAGATTATCTGAAGTTCAGTAAGTCCTTCTTTGAAATAGTATAACATTAAGTGTAAATACAGGTATCAGAAAATTATTTAAGATAGTCCATATTCTACATTTTTATACAGAGATCAGAAGTGTAAATCAATTGCTAAACAATACTTAATAGTCTGTAAGTATGCTCCTGTTTTGTTTAAATACATCTGTGAATTATTTTCCCATCAAAGAATTTCAGACTAACCCTGCATAGAGAGAGAAATGAATTTAAAAAATGGTTTCTGACATGTGTACAAAATCTTTCTCCAAATCTAATATTCAGAATCCGTACATCAAAGGCATATCATCAAAGCTTTCAGTAGCCTCAGTAAAAATAAATTACACAAATGGTTTTGAAAAAAATATACCATACAGTGCCAGTTTGTCAAACTGATCTGTCCAGGTTTTGCTCTACAATAGAAAAGAATGTGCATTAGGATATATCTATATTAATATTGTGTATATTTAACCTCACATCATGCATGACTCCTTCCAGGGTGGAGGAATAAAAATGGTTTAAAATAAATAAATACATAAATAACTAAATAAATAATTATTTATTCTTCTGCAACATGACATTATACAACACTGTCTAAGAAATATCCCAGGCAAGCAGGTGTTATGTTCTTTCTCTCTGAACTCATCATTCCCATTCTCTACTTTCTTACCATCTCCAAAAAGCAGTGGTGAAAGTTTGGGGAAACAAAACAATTTTCACTGAAAAAAAAAAAAAAGAAAAAAAAAAAAAGAAAAAAAAAAAAAGCAAGATAGCTTCTATTATTAAAATAATTCAGATACTTAAACCCATTTTATATCAATTAGTTGTTACTATCTTAATTAATTAATTCTATCAATGCAACAAAAGAGGATATTATTTAGGCAGTAGAAAGACAGTGAAAAAAAAAAAAAAGGGGGTGGGGGGTTGGAGTTGTAAAGTTACTTACAAAGACCAAGAGAAAATTCAGTTGAGCTTTTTACTCAGGGTTTGACGTGTGTTGGAGAGGGACGGGACAGGAAGGGAAGGGAAGGAAGGGAAAAGGGGAAAAGAGGGGAAGGAGGGTAAGGGGGGAGGGTGGAGGGAGGGAGCGAGGGAGGAAGGAAGAAAGGAAGGAAGGAAGGAAGGAAGGAAGGAAGGAAGGAAGGAAGGAAGGAAGGAAGGAAGGAAGATGAAGAAGTCTGCCAGGGAAAAGATTTTCCAGCACTTCCACTAATTCTGTTCTGTTCAAATCTCACTTCCAGCATACCCAGAATTGTATGAGACATAATCATGCAATGTCACCTTCTACGTTTATTAAGCAATTCCAGGAAATAAATATTAAGGAGCAATATATATTCCTGTTTACTAGGCTGTGAAATATGGAATAATTCAACCATGGAGAAAGTATTATCATTTATTCTGAACAAAGATAAAATACTTTTTTAATAGATTAAGTAAATAAACACACATTTTTTTTCATTAAAAACAAACAAACAAACAAACAAGTTTAATCTAGGAAGTGTTGAGTTCAAAACTTATGAAGGCAAAGTATATGTATTTTGAGATATGTGAATAATATGTTACAGTACTCAGACAAGCTCATCTCGTCATATTGCCTTAGAAATCTGGTATATGAACTAACAGCCATCTTATTAACTGAAAATGGGTGTGTGGTATAACTTCCAATTTTTAGGTGGAACTGTCATTTTGATACATCACATCATTACACATTGTAACAATGTGACATGCTGAAATAATAAAATGACAGCTTTTAGCTGCAGGATTCTAGAAGGGAAAAAAAAAAAAAAAAAAAAGAAAGAAAGAAAAAAGAAAGAAAAAAGAAAGTTATATAGCAACCATTCCCTTAGCTAGTGCAGGACCAAACACACAACAGTCTTTACTGAAAAGTGTTTGCATTTTTTGAGTCATTGTTAATGCAGGATGAGAATGAAATTTTACACTGAACATGAACATAGTTCAATATGTAAATATTGAGGCTCTGCCATATAGTCCTGTCCTTCACAAGCACCCTGTATCACCATAAATCACTCAAAAAATGCAAACACTTTTCACAATTCAGGAAGTTAAAGGCAAGACAAAACCAACACCACCATGAGATATTTATGCAATGTTAAAAAAAAAAAAAAAAAAAAAAAAAAGTGGATGAAAAACAAACAAACAAATAAAAACTTGCTAAATCTCTTCTCAAAGTATGAGTTGTGAACCAGACAGCTGGTCAGCTCTGGCTCACAATCAAATGACAATATCATGAACCCCCCCCCCCCCCCCAAAAAAAAGTATGTATAAATAATATATATATATATATATGAGCTCTTAAGGAAAAATGCTTTGTTGCAGAGGCATCTATATAGATCCCTTCACCTTCACGTTTCTACAATAGTAAACAATGAAGCAAGGGGAGCTTGACCAAACCAGGCAACAGTAAGAATACTAGGTCTTACATGCTTTATGGATCCATAGACTTATATGGGTGGCATATTCCATGGTACAATGTTAGCCCGAAAGTACAATAGGAAAGAATCACTGAAAAAATAAACCTGATAGTATTTACTTGGCCTCAGGTGAATCTGTAACTCAGTATGTAAGAACAGTCCTGTTTTTAAATTTAAAGTTCTATTTTACAAATTCTGCATGTTGTCATCTTTATATCACATTGTTTCACCGGACTTATGATAGCTTAGAGGTAGGGCAGAGGGAAAGGTAAAGGAAAGAATGCTGTCAAAGTTATTTCTGTTCTTCAGTTTATCACTATTCAGAACAGAGTTTTATTTTTAATTAACAAAATAAGTTAATAAGTATGGAAACAAATTAAGATCTTCCAAATAGTTTTTCAATTTAATTGACATATTCAAATTGTGGTGGTAAAGTTATTAATATTTAGGATAAACTTCTTAGCCAGACCTCCCAAATCCTAACTAAAAGAACATATGTGTAAAGTAAAAGCTAGAAGTCTGTGGTTGTTTTGAAATCCCTACTTCTGAGCTAAGATAATCTGGATGTGCCAATCCTACTGGCTCCACCAAGAGCCATTTCTCCATATTGTCACATATTCACTATTTGATTCCTTCTTAGAGTTGTGGCAGTTAACAAGCTACTTAAGGAGTCTGTCCCTCCCAAGTATTGGTATTTAGCTTTGTTAATATTATGTTTTATTTCTTCAACATTTTTTTTCCTGAAACAGTGTAAACCAGGTCTCTGCAATCACTTGGCACAAAACATAGGAGCAGAGAAGCTGCTGTCTAAATATTCTCTCATTAGGATCATAGATAATAAAGATTCTGTCTGACTCGTCTTACATCATATTTGCATGATTGCACACATGGAGTGCCTATATTCTGAGCTTAGTGAGGGAACTAGCATATTAATTACTCCAGAAGCATACCAAAGCCATTAAAAAAGGGAAAGACAAGAGTATTTTATCAGGAACAGAAGGTGAAGGAGAGGGCGGGACCTCTTCTATAGGTCAAGTTTTACACTGGCTAAGCTTTTCTTGTTTTACCAACCTACACACATATAAAAGTTACTCAGATCATTGAGACGTGATTTTACAAGCAAAGCCAATAACAACTGTAACTAATTGACATATATAAAATAAAGCCATTTTCACAAAAATAGCTACTAGTGATTTCAGGCAGCTGTCTCTAACATCTTTCTTGATCAACTGTTCATCTGCACTCCAGTTGTTTTAAAGTACTGATAAAATAGTCTGGTGCACTGCCATTCCCTACAATGTCAACTCTCTATCTGCAGATAAAGAGAGAAGGATGCACTCAAACAAGCTTTTCATTATGGCACTTGAAATGATGTTTTAGAATTGTTAATGAACCAGCCATCAACAGTAAGTTTCATTCCTCTAACTGCATCCAGTTTGTTGTTGTTTGTTTGTTTGTTTTTTTCACAAATAACTTTTTGAAGTTTTTTAACTATCATTAAAAATGGTTATTGTGAAGTGTAAAAATCTACACACAATACATCTGATTAGCAGATATATCACTGAAATGTCTTTTCCCTTCCATTTCTGAGACCCAGACAGTTGCAGAATGGCTCCTTATTCTGAATATATCAGTATACTACACATGAAAAAAAAATATTTTCCTGTTAACATTGATTAAGAAGTTCCATAGCAGCTAATATCAATGCAATATTCCTGATATTCATTTTCTTAATTTACACCACTTGGGCCTACAAAGTTAATCATTTATACACTTTTTAAGATAAAGAAATAAATTGGCTATTGAGAATGGCTATAATGAGGTTTGGTTATACAACCTGCAAATCTTCTAACTCATTTGGAAATGCACACAATGCTACAGAAATATTTCAGACCAGATCCTCTGCAGCAGTAAATCGATATAGCTTTGCTGAAATCAATGGAGCTAGTGTGATTTACAGTAGCTCAAGATCTGCCCTTTCAATTGCTGATGGTGATATAAGAGACTCAAGAGGGTTATTACAGTAATACTCAGGAATATATTTTCCAGTAAATTACAGTTATTTAAACAGAGACCAAGGAAACAGTGCATGGACACTGCTCAGTTCTCTACAGCATGGGCACTGCTCAGTACCTCACTGTAACGCTATTGTAGCAGAGGACTGAGCACTCAGGGCTCTGCATAGCAGCTCCAGCTCCCTGTTATCCAAGCCAGGTACCAGACCTAACCTGTCTGACGTAAATTTCTGCTATAGGTCATTAAGAGAGGTAGAGACTACCATTTCCCCTTTTCTGCACATTGTCATGAAATTCCAGAGATGCTTGTTGCTTTTTCTCTATTGTAAGACAACTTGTGCAGCCAGTTTACCCCAGACATCCAACTCCCAAAAAAGTCGAGGAGTCTTGTCATCAGCCAAAGTTCTGGGCTTGATTATCCTGCATCCTTGTCATGGTTTTGTCTGGGAAGAGTTAAATGTCTTCATAGAGGACCACATAACATTGTGTTTGGATTTTTGATTAAAGCAGTGGAGATAACACACTGATATTTTTAGTTATTGCAGAGCAGTGCTTACACAGAGCCAAGAACTTTTTGCCTCTTGTGCTGTCCTGCCAACAAGGAGGCTGGGGGTGCACATGAGTCTCGGAAGGACACAGCTAGGACAGGTGACCTAGACTGGACAAAGGTATATTCTATACCATGTGACACCATACTCAGCAATAGAAGCTGGGGTAAAGAAGGAGGAAGGGGGTACGTTTGGAGTGATGGCATTTGTCTTCCCAAGAAACCATTATGTGTAATGAGCCCTGCTTTCCTGGAAGTGGCTGAACACCTGCCTGTCAATGGAAAGTAACAAATAAATTGCTTGTTTTGCTTTTCTTGCACATTCAGCTTTTGCTTTACCTAGTAAACTGTCTTTATCTCAACCCATAAGTTATGGTGCTTTTATCTTTATGATTCTCTCTCCCGTCACACCTGTGGAGAATGAGTGGCTGAGTGGTTCTAAGCTGTCTCCCAGGGCTAAACCACAACAGTCCTCCAGCAGAAGAGAGGCTGCTAAAGCACCTCCTCATCAGTCTCTGCAAGCAGATCTAAATTCTGTTCTGATTACCAGTACAAAAGACCTTTCACTTCAGCACTTCACGTGACTAAAGCTAGAAACTCCAGCCTGTGACCTGAGAAATTAATATAAACTGTGTTTGCAGTATAAGCATTCAAAATTAGGAGATTTAGAAATCTGCATGAGTTCACACTTAAAACCAATGTAAAACTAGAATAACTTAAAAGAAGAGTCAAGACCAGAATTAGATTAGTTTAATGATATTTCTGCTTTTGAAGCTTTCTTAAGTAGCTACTTAGTGCTTGCAGCATAAACCCTGGCAAAATAAATGCACTTTAATGCAAACTAAATGTGAAAACTGAGATGTGGCACTATAATATATATTTAGTATCTCATGCTCATTCTTCATATAGTTATATCCTTAAAGACACTTAGAAGCCAAATTTATTACAGCAGGGTTTTATTATTATTATTATTATTACCGACTTTGCCAAATATTCTTACATGACTACATGACAGTTTGTTGACTGGGATACATCTTATCAAATTGCCATTTGGTCATGCTGAAAGCTCAGGTTTAAAATATATTAAAATATATATCAAATATACCGAATATACCAAATGTGGCTACAACACCACAAAGTTTACTGTGGTTTGTCCTTTATTATTATTATTATTATTTTCACCTGCAACATTGAAATAACTAGCCTGATTTGAGGACATAAGGCACAATCTGGATGGAGAGATATAACATTTCTATATCTGGAAAAAAATCAGAAGACTCTCTGTCAAGAACGAAATTCTGTTAGATTTTGGTAATTTATTTTTTGAAGAATAAAGAAAAAAAAATAATAATTTTGACCAGAAATGAGCAACATAAAAGTAAAAAGGAGACTGAATTATTTAGAAGAATTTCATCTCAGGTGAATATGCTACTTTTGTAAGCCAACACTTAGAACACCTTATAGATGACTTTGGAATTTCATTTTTTAAAAAACATTTTGGCTATTTAAGGTTTCTAATAAAATAAGTGTTCATTTCTTCCTTTGTTAATGAGACTTCCACGTCTCTTAACACAGAAATTTACAAGATCAGGGGTTGGGGAGAGAATGTTTAGTTACTGTCCTAGGCTGTTTAATGTTTGCAAAAGCTTCTTAGAACTGTGGATAAAAAAAAAAAAAAAAAAAAAAAAAAAAAAAAGATTATCACTTAATTACAGTTTTTAAAGAAAACAAATACATTTCATTTTTGAACTGTTATGCCAGATAACACAAAACACATGGGTTCAATAATAATAATAATAATAAACTCAGAAATTACTAAAAGAGAACTGAGTATCTGGCTATCTGTTATATCAGTTCACTGCTTACAGTTTAGTGATTTCTGCTTTCCATTTTGAAGAAAAACAGGTTAATACAAGTGCAATACAAGACCTAAAAAGACTATATGAAGATTCTGTGATACAGAATACTATGTTTAAACTTTTATTATATATATATTTTTTTATGAATCTTTTGGAAAGTCAAAAATGCAGTCAGAGAGGGGAAGAATTGAGTTTACTCCCTGGGAATACCAAGGAAAATTACCTAATCACTACTTATACCAATTCAAAGTCAAAATCACAATTATATTCTTCACTGGTATTTTGAAAATACATTCATAGAAATTAACTGATGTGTTCCTTTTAAGATAAGAGAGAAGGGAACATAAAGGAATAAATGTTATTTGTTGTTTGCTAAGATGCAGTCTTTTCATTGGACAGAGATTTGTAAATTCAAATATTAATTTGTAAATTCAACCTTTCAGGTAAATTATTCATAACAGAACTAGGTAAATGCTTTCATGACTGTATCTTGGAAAATTTGCCTTAATAAATATTCTTTAAATCAGGACATCTATAGCACTGCTAAGGCTATATACTTCATTACCTGTGATTCACAAAGAAAGAGGGAAAGGGAAATATTATTTCTCTGATTTAAAAAAAATAATAATAAAAAAAAATATTCCAGTCAGTCTAAGAATTGTTAGAAATTCTGTTTCTATTAATGTGTCTTAGGGTATGTTAACTCCATTCTAAAAATAATTATTTTTCATAATTTAAGACACTTAAGCAAGTTTTGATGGGAATTAAGAATAAACTAGCCAGGACCGATTGTAAAATAAGTCAAAATCTACCTCCTGAAAGTCTTAGAATATAGCTTTGGCATGAATGTTACCTTCACCTTGGTATAGTCATAGACAAATTTTAAATATAAAGTCAGCTACAGAGCATATTTTTATAATATTAAAAAAAAAAAAAGAAAAGAAATATTGTGTTGGGTTAACCCCTGTCAACTAGACACCCACACAACCACTTTTTTACTTCCCTTATCCTTCCAGCAGTACAAGGGAGAGAACAGAAAAAGACATAGTGAGAAAACTTGTAGGTCCATACAGAGACAGTTAAAAAAGCAAAGGAATTGTGTGGAAGGGAAGTGATGTACTGTGCAAGCACAGTTCAGCAATAACCAAAACACTGGTGTGTTATCAACACTGTTTTTGTCACAAATCCAAGACAGATTACCATGTAGGCTGTTATGAAAAAAGTGAGCTTCATCCCAGCCAGGCCCTGTACAGGTATTTATATAATGTGACATCTATACTAAGATTTTTCTCCAGAGCTCCTGCAACTCTTAAGAACAGAATGTGGCTAATAAAACTTATTACACCTGAGTTTACATTGTTAGGCTAATGGAGCCAGTTGGAGAAACTCATAGTAGAAGGAAAAGAGATTCAGAGACCTAGCTTTGCTAAGGAGAAGGAAGACATACCACAAGTAACAAGAGAAAGCACAATATTTTTCAGATATTTAAATTTAAAATTTTAAAATTACTAGCTTTAGTACATTAAAAAATAAAAGGATGGGGGGGAAGTCCAGTGAAGACATCTACATTATACACATACATCCTTGTGTCATTCCTGTTTTATAACAGTCATCTCACAATACTAAAGAGAAGAAACAAGAGGTAAACATGGATGTTGACTAAATAAATGTCAAAACATGCAGATTTATCTCAATTTCCCCATTCCTCTCATTTCTTGGAAAATAAATTATTCTTAACAACTTACTAGCATTAGTGATGGTTTTGTAAGTAAAGGAAATAAGGTCTAGGAAAAATAACCTACAGTACCCAAACAGGTGGAGCTTCTTGCTTTCTGAGTGGCTGAGTTACTATAGGGGTTTGTTTTTGTTTTGTTTTGTTTTGTTTTTCCTCTTTTCTTTAAATATATGGTCTTTGTTTGCTGGTATATTCAATATTTGTTTGTTTGTTTGTTTGTTTGTTTGTTTGTTTATTTCATAAAATAGTTTTCTACAAAACCCCTAGGAACCTAGTTCAGGCAAGAAGAATCTCTTGGCTTTGAGGATGTACTTATCAGAATAAAAGTGTGAGATGTCTAAAAGATGTAAGAGTGATGAAAAAAAAAAAAAAAAGAAAAAGAAAAGAAAAAAGACCAGAATTCATGTAAGAAAAAAACAGCTAGGGACGGAAGACAAAAATTCCATGTAGAGGGGGTGGAGGAGGAACTAGTCACTATTACTGGTCCACAGGAGAAAGCACAGTTCCAAAGGAGGGACAAATGTGGAAGTCCTGTGCTTCCCTTGGCATTCATTTTCCTTTTCTAGTGTCCCTGCAACTCCGGGCTAGTCATTCTCTGAACCCTAACCTTAATGCTCAGGTTAAGTATGCAATCTTGTATAAATTAATATATCCATTAAGGTATTTTGTTTGTTTGTTTGTTTGTTTGTTTGTTTTTCCTATATACTTCTTTATTCTTTGTGTATTCACACACTCTTTGTTATTGTACATTCTGATATCTTTAGAAATATATTTGCTGTATCAAATATATTTACCCATATTCATACTGATGCTATTCTTTATGCTCTTCACTTTTCACAGTCCAATCACAGTCCAAATATCTCCTAATTGTCTTTAAAAACAGGTTGTTTTGTTTTAATTTTGTTTTGTTTTTCAACTGTTACCTCAGTTGTTCCTGGATCAAACTTGAAAGATAATTTTAAGCTTGGTCTGTGCTGGTATATATCACATCACAAAACAACTCTGGTAAGATAGTATGAAACTACTGTTTTCTTACATAAGCTAGTTATAGGAAGTCTTAGAGAAGATAGGATTGCATCTGCTTAATAGCTTCAGGCTTAAAAAAATTATTGCAGTTTCTGCATAACCAGCTCCCATTCAGACATGCATGCTGCTTCTTCACCACCAAGCATTTAGCAGAAGCATCTGTTTCAGAGACAATTTTGTGTTGTCACACAGTTTCACCCAGGCAGTCATTACAGGATGTCTGTTGCTGAAATAATCTATTACACTGTTACTAGTGCTACATGGTAATAAAAAATTAAAAACATAATAGAAAACAACAACAACAAAACTAGAAATGTCATGCTCTTGAAATTAACTTTAAATTGAATAGTTTTCAGCATATAATTCTGTTTTATATTTTTTTGTGAGAGTAGAAAAATTGATATTGTAAAATACATTTTTGGAAAAACAAACAAATAAACAAAAAGCATCTTCATCTCTGTACTGAGCTCAATTATTGAGCTCTTGATATCTGTTTGATGTAGAGAAAGTTACTCTCAACAATTCAACAATTCTCCTTTATCCTTAATAAAAATGATTGGTACAGTAACTTTGAATAAAACTTTTGAAAAGAAATAACTTTTTGTTTTGTTTTGTTTTGTTTTTCCCTGTTGAAGTATATATACATATTCTTTTAAAATTTATTTTAAAATGTTGAAAAATTGCTTTCAAAGGAGTTCAGATGAATCTTAACTATTTATATTATCTCCTTCAAAAGAGATTTATAAGGAAGTTGGAAGTGGACACAGTGTGATCTCAGTTAAGAGTTATCAAGTCAGAAACTTTCTGCTCCACTTTGATCTCCTTCATTAACTCAGGTGTCTAGATACAGGCAAAGTAGCTGAAGTACCAAGTCCATATCCCTTGATCATTGCCATTGCCATGGAGAAAATCTGAAGATGTCACTGGCTGAATCCCTTAGCTCTGAAAAATTCAGATTCAATCCCACTTAACAAAGGCAACAGAGACATGTTTCCCATATTCCATATAGAGAGAAGTATTTTAAGAACATCATTTATATCTCCTAAGAGTGTTCTAATCTTAGCTGAACAACACTGAAAGTATTGATTTTTCTATCTTTGACCCTTTTTCTATTAGTATTGGTAGCATTGAAACCTCTACATCATTTAGATTTAATACCAGATCTTTTATGTATATTCTTAACAGCAAATCTAAACACTGTGTAGGTAACCAATGTACTTCCAATAAATATATATATATATATATATTTCAGCCTAACAATTGGCTTTAACTAGTATTTCCCCTCCAATCTCCAATTTTTCATCTAGTTGAAACCCAGAAACTAGACCATTTAACAGGAAGACCAGGTTTTGAAGATTGATATTAGCTAGATTGAAGATTGATTGATATAGCTGTATTTTGCTATCCCATTTTCCTTGTCACCAGAGTTACAGCCAACTTTTCCCTTTTGACTACTCAGACTAACTGAAACCAAGCTACCCTCTTTTTGCATTTTTGTCCCTCTTTTTTGCTTTTCTTTTGATGACATTAAGCATCAGTTCAGGAACCCTCAGGAAGACTAAAATAATGAAAAGATCTGTCTGAGCTATAATACAAAACAAAAAGATTATATATGATTCACCTTGAAAGTAGAAGCCATCATTATACCTTTCATGGCTATTTAAAAAGTAAAAAAGAAAAAGCTGAAATAATATTTTCACCTTTATACATTGTCCCCCAAAAAAGTACTGTGGTTGAAAAATCATCAGAAATTCTATTTTTCATTTTCATTGTCAAACTGAGGGATCTTTTGCATTCTAAGCTGTACCCACACACTAGGGCAGCAGTCCCCTGGATTGTTCTGACTCTTAAATAAGAGTGCTCTGGAGAAGGCAGAAGGAAAAAAAATCAAAAGATCTCACACTAATGACATACTAAACTTTTAAGAAGTTTTCTTTTTGTATTTATTGAAGCCAGGCAGTTAACTCTGTACCCATGGGTCCCAACGTATTCACAGTTTCCTACAGGAGATTTGGATATTTCACTACTTGGACAATTGTGTCTGTAATTATCTATTATCCCAGCAGCCTGAGCCCTTTTGTGAGCATGTATTATTAGTTGGTGGAAGCGCTCAAATGTTATCTCACATAGGCAAAGAACAATCTCTGGGCCCAGCTTTTCTTCATATATGCTGGTATGTGAATCAATAATAGCTCTTCAGAACTCAAAAAAAAATCTAACCCACAGTGATACTGGAGTAACAATGAGGCAAAAATCAGTCTCTCTAGTTTGAAATTATCTTATTACATAAAATAATTTGTACTTATAAGTGATTTTTTTCCTTTTTCATTTCTTCACCCTGTCCCCCTCCCCTCCCCCTTATTTTTTTTTTTTCTTCATCTGTGGGAACTGTGGTCTGGTGATGGTGAGGGTCAAATATAGTCTTAACAAGGAGGATGTTGTAACCACTATTTTACCAAATGAGTGCAAAGTACAAACTACATGGGATTATGTTCTATTTAGCCTGTCAGGAAATCTTGGGTGGGAGGTTGCTAGAAATTCTTTGAATATTATATCTTAATTCCAACAATATTTCATATGAGATCTCAAATTGATACAAATCTTCTGAAACTAGAGTCAAGACCTGGTATTCATTGCAGGAAGGCATGTCTTTATTCTTACATTGCAAGTGTCAGCCCCTATGAATATGAAGGCTGTCCATCTGGGGAAGTGCCAGTCAAGGTACGATGGAAGAGGTACTCTGCTCACCTGGCAAGTGCTGTGCAGCAATGCACTTCCAGTCTCTTACCTTGTCTGAAACTCAGATCTGCAGGAGCCCAGAGATATTCCATGCAATGAGTCATTGCAACCCTCTAACCATTTTAGAACTACAACATTTTAAGTTCTTAAAATAACTTAGTGAAATCGAGCTTGTACAGGTTTATGATATATTCTGTTCAGACTAGAAATGTGGCATCTTGAGAACTCAGCAGAAACTAAATTTTCATGTTTAACTTGTTTCATATTTATGATGGTGAAATTCTTCTCATTTTGTGTTCTCCTTTAACCAAATGAATTACCAGATTTCTGAGTTTAAGCAGGAAGAAATTACACGTAAGAATTAAAAACAAACAAACAAGCCAACAAAAAAAAAGACTGTATAAGTAGACCAGAATTAATATCAGGAAATTTCAGTGGAACTGTTCACATTGTTTCACCTGTTCTTGGCCACTTACAATGTGGAATTGTGGACACCTAAGACAACCTATAGTCAGTCTATAGTCTGTGTTTAAAATTGTAAATTAAAAATGCGTCTTACTGGAAGGTATTAAGTCTTCATTTTCTACCTTGTCTTCTGAAATCCAAAGTTAGTCAAAGCACTTTTTTTTTTTTCTGTTTGCTGTCATAATAACACTGTACATTAAAGCAAATTGTAGGAGTTTTTAAAATTCTGTTTTCAACAATGTTAATTTATTAACTTAAGTTGTGGAATTAAGCTGTGTAAAATATAAAAGAATATGTCTCTGAATTAAGCCATGATAAAGACAAAATGCTGAAAAGACAATGAAATGAAAATTTGACTTTACATCTCAGTCATTTAAGGGTGTCCATTCTTATAAGACTAAAGGAAACAGCTTTTAAAACCAGCTATAAAACCAGGGGATATTAGAAGGACAGAAACAGTACAAGTGGAAAGCTTCAGTTATCATTGAGTAGACGAAGAAAATGTCACATTAGGTGAGGGATGCATTTTTAGGGATCAGATAGGAGTGTATATTTAGAAAAAATAAAATTAAAAGACTCATGACCTCCCTTCCTCTCTACATGCCCCATCCCCAGTATGCTAGGAAATAAAAATATAAATAAATAAATAAATAAATATGTATTGGATAAGGCCTAAAACCTGTTTTAAGAGATAACTGTCAGTGAGACCAAATTATATTTCAATTCAACTTCATTATAAAACTTCCTCTCTCCTCTGAAAAGGTCTATATCTGGCTACTATACAGTGCTGACGTTTAAAAACAGCAACAAAAATAGAATTAAAACACTGATAAAAAGTTAACAGGTTTTGGTGGCATGAGGACTATTTGGAAAACTTGTGCAGAATTCTCATCTGTAGAAAGAATTTCTCTGGCTCAAAAAAAAAACATGCTAGTTTAAGAACTTAATACTGGAAGTCAGTAGAGAAAACTTTTGGAAAGCAGATAAGAAAGGAAAGAGAAAGAAATAGAAATAAAGAGAAAGAGAGAGAAAGAGAGAGAAAGAGAGAAAGAGAAAGAGAAAGAGAAAGAGAAAGAGAAAGAGAAAGAGAAAGAGAAAGAGAAAGAGAAAGAGAAAGAGAAAGAGAAAGAGAAAGAGAAAGAGAAAGAGAAAGAGAAAGAGAAAGAGAAAGAGAAAGAGAAAGAGAAAGAGAAAGAGAAAGAGGAAGAGAAAGAGGAAGAGGAAGAGGAAGGGGAAGGGGAAGGGGAAGGGAAAGAGGAAGAGGAAGGGGAGAGAAGGGGAGAGAAGGGAAGGGGAGAGAAGGAAGGGAAGGGAAGGGAAGGGAAGGGAAGGGAAGGGAAGGGAAGGGAAGGGAAGGGAAGGGAAGAAGAAAGAAATGAAGAGAAAGAAAGAAAGAAAGAAAGAAAGAAAGAAAGAAAGAAAGAAAGAAAGAAAGAAAGAAAGAGAAAGAAAGAAAGGAATACTGTGTGAAGTAGTTTTTCAGAGAGCTAAACATTTTCATAGTAACACAGAATTGAGAAATTCTGCCAGGGTTTTATTGAATATATCAGAAACCAGAAAAAGAATTCAAAATTAAAAAGCTAAAACAGAGAGTTGAATCAGCTTTTTCTAGCAGGACCTCTATGTGCAAGCTGTTCAAGTGTTAATCCACCTTCACCTCAAATTTTGTTTCCTAACACTAATTTGGCTTTTCCCAAGGTGCAAAACTGTTGACTGTCTTTCATTTTGTGTACTTTGTGTACCTGATTCTTTCTCTGTTGTTTTTCAATTAGATAAGGAGATTGTTTCCATGCCCCTAAGCCCACTTCTTTGCAGGCTGCAGGACATGAACCAGTGGTGGCCCCATATTGACCCATGAGGGCACAACTAGTGATCAGCCACTGTACTTTGTATCACTGATAACCTATTCAAAACCACTTGATTGGCCTTTTTTTCTTTTTTCCCAAGTGTAAGAGTTTATGTGGCAAGGTTTTGGTAGTAGGGGACCATGGCTTCTGTGAGAAGAATCTAGAAGCTGGCAAGTGGCTTTTGTGAGAAGAATCTAGAAGCTGGCCCCATGTAAGGTAAGGGCCCCACTGCTGACCAGAGCCGAGCCAGTAAGTGATGTTGTTTGTGCCTCTGTGAGAGAATATTTAAGACAGAAATAAATAAATAAACAAATAAATAAATAAATAAATAAATAAAATGTGCTGTTAGACACACAGCAGCTGGGAGAGTGAGAGGAGTGAGGAACAGCCTTGCAGGCACCAAGGTCAGTGAAGGAGGGAGACAGGTGCTCCAGGCACCAGAGCAGAAGTACCCTGAGGCCTGTGGTGAGGACCATGGTGAGGCAGGCTGTCCCCCTGCAGCCCATGGAGTACCACGGTGGAGCAGGTTTCCACTCTGCAGCCCGTGGAGGACACCATGGTGTAGAAGGTGGACCTACACTGACTGAGGCTGCCGGCTGTGAAGGACCCCTGCTGGAGTAAAATTCCGGGCCAGACCTGTAGCCTATGGAGAAGAGCCCACGCAAGAGCAGGTGACTTGGAAGGAGCTGCTGTCTGTGAGGTACCCAGCTTGGGAGGAATTTGCTCCTGAGGGATGGACCCCGTGGTAGGGACCCATATCTGGAGCAGTTCTTGAAGACCTGCTGCCTGTGGGAAACCCATGACAGATCAGTTCAGGAAGGATGACATCCAGTGGGAAGGACTCCACAGCACAGGGGAAGAGAGTGATTGAGAAGGAGCGGTGGAGACAAAGCACTATAGACTGACCACAGCCCCTGTTCACCTGTGCCATGGGGGGAGGAGGTGGAAGAGAGTGGGTGGGAGGAAGGCATTTTTGGTTTCTTTCCTTTGTTTCTCACTTCTCTAACTTGCTAGTAATAGGCAATAAATCTTACTATCTCCCTATTCTGAGTCTGTTTTTCCCATCACAATAATTGTTGAGTGATCTCCCTGTTCTTATCTCAACCCTTGAGCCCTTTTCATCATATTTTCTCCCCGTTCCTCTTTGAAGAGGGGGAATGAGAGAGCAGTTTTGCTGGAATTCGGCTGCCCACCCGAGTAAAACCACTACACAGTTGTACAGAAATGCCCTACAGTAAAGAACTGCTAGAACCCAGGGACACTTTACAAAAACTGAAGAGGTACTGACCAGCCTGTCTTCACTATGAATCAAGGGGAAACAAGTATTAATGCACTCCAAAAAAAGATTTTGGGTCAAATGACTCCAGACACCAAATCAATCTTTATTTCATGACTTGCTACTAATGAACTATGTTGTTAAGCCTTTTGAGCTTTTGTGATAAACAGTGACAGATTTTTCTCAAACTCAAATTAATTTCCAGTAAGTCCATCCCATTAAAGCTGTGATTCTGTGATTCTGTGTGTTTCATATGAACACTTTCTGTGTCTAAAGAGTCTTGAGCCAACGTTTCACTTTTTTGACTCATGGTATTTCCCAGAAGATTCTGAGACTTATTACTTTTATTAATATTATTTTTAATGTAATTGTTATTTTATTTCATTAAACACTTCATAGTAACAGAGTTATTTTTGGTCCTGCTGAACTCTCTGAAGTAATAAAATACTATATTTTAATTGTATGTATTATTGTACTGCAAAGTATTACTATTTAAATGTTAACTTTTAATGAAATAACTTCATTCTGAAAAAAAAAATCTACAATTAAAACAACTATAAGATGTAGAAATTTAATATTTCTCTGCAAACTGTTTCAGATCTCCATGTTCATTAATATCATGAAAGGAAACATCTCTAGATCTGTTTCTTTCAACAGATACCTATCAAAATCTTGTCCTCCTGCTGCTGAACATATGTCATAGCTGTGCATGTTGATCTTAGGGAGCACAATGCTCAACATTTCATTCTGGGAATGATACTTTACAATCCTTAGCAATATTACTGGTGGCACTGTGAATAGCTGTTGCATATCAGGCAGTCAGGCAGTTTTAAGGGTCTCTCTTTTCCAACTGTCTCATATTTTTATGTTTTATTTCAATTGTTATGAAAAAGGGTGGTAACTCAGGTCATCTATACAAAAACCAGATGGCTAACAAGTTTAATAAATACACCTCTAGGTCATAACAATGCCAAAACAATCTTCCTTTATGGACCACAGTTTCTTGCATGACAAAACAAAACTGATATTTAGTAGAAATATTACTAAACAAAGAGCAAAATGGAGTTGTGCCCAGATTTTCAGAACTCTGGATGATATTTATGTAAAAAAAAAAAAAAAAAAAAAAAAAAAAAAAAAAAGGGGGGCGTTTGTTTTTTTTTGTTGTTGTTTTTCATGCAAGGAGAAAATGGGGTAGCTACTTAACTTATAGACAAATAGATACAGACATCCTAAAAAATACACGGCACATGCCAACACCATTCAAGAACTACTTTTATGAAGTGGTCATATAAATTGTCCAAGAACTGGAATTCTGGAGTCCTGAATGACTGATATGTTGCTGGCCTACATTTTCACAGATGACATTCTCAGAATGCTAGAGAGCTCAGATCTCACTATTGCCCTTTTGCTTTTGACAGACAAAAAGCGTCTAGGTGGCACAGTAGTACAGGAAGGTAGCTGGGATAGAAGTTGAATAACGCTTAATTTTGGCCCAGATTTCTCTTCACAGTAAACTGGGTCCTTCCACTAGTTCCTATTGTGTGCCTGTATCCTAAAAATCAAACTTGTTTTTCCCAGCTCTCTACATAGCCATGGTACTTGGCCAAGTACACATACTTTTCTCCTGGCAACTCCTATAGCCATTTTTATTCTTTTACTAATACCTTGGCTTTTTGCTAGCCATTCCCACTTTGCACCACACTGTACTCATCTTCAACAAAATGTGATTATCAGCCTCAAATGTCTATGACTGGGCCTCCCCCAAACCTCTAAAAGTGCCCTTATAATTCTGCATACATATTCCCTGAACTTACCCTAACAAGCAGTAACCATTTATTCCTATTAGTTATTCAAATATTTTCTTAAAAGCATGCATTTAAATTTCCCTGCTCCTCAGATTGCTCTCAGCTACTTCTAATAGCTGAGAAGTACTTCTAATAGCCTTCTGTTTAGCTTCTTTCCACCTACTTTGCATAATTCTTTATCTTTCCCTTGTCAGTTTATTAATATGTAGTGTATTTTGCATCAACATAGAACTAATTGATTCCAGATATAGTGGCTAGATACTTAGCTAAATTATACATTCTCAAATACCTTACTGAAAAATTTCCAAAGATTAACATTTTCATTCACATACATAAATCACATCAGTTCCAATTGTCTGACTCTGAGATGTTTCTTTCATTGACTCAGACCCTTCAGAGTTTTTTCCCCTGAGTGTTAAGGAGAATGATGACATATCCTGTCCATTTCAGTGAAGACCTTCTCTCACAGTCTAGGAAAAGATGAGATCTAGGAATCCCATACATATACATATATAATCTAGGGAAAAGGAGGGAAAAAAAAAAAAAAAAGTAAATTACAATTAATAGAAAGGAGCTGAGTCTCTGTGATGAGACTCTTCAGTCTGAAGAACAGGAGATTTAATCCAGTTGGAATATCCAATTCACAGGAAGCTGACACTCTTTGAGTAAGATGAGGATGAAATGGTGAAAACAGATTATTTATCATTTAAATAGCCCATCTAGATCACAGATTTTCTAAACAATTTACATATATTGCAATAATGACTGCATAAAATAAATTGCATCAGAACCACATATATTTTATATAATAAATTAACACACTACTTACAGACTTTATAAGATAAAAGAGCAGTCAGAATTCTTATACTTCACATTTTTGGTGACTGCATTTTGAGGAGGTGTAAAGGGGATTTAAATTGATTTCTGAACTGGGGATTGGTTTTAGATTTTGCAGCTGTAAAGAGCATAGCAGGAGCACTGTGACTCTACCAGAACTGTGCTGGATTACAAAATGCAAAGTAGAGTGGTTTCACTAAGGTCTGTTATCTATACTTCATTTGGTCTATGTAGTCTCACAACTTTCCCAATTATATAACTAAATTTGCCATTTAATTACAAGTATATCAGTTATACATTACCAGTATAACAGTACAATTTCAACTGCTTCTTTTATGACAAACTAAAACACTGATTTTTATTTCCGTATTTTTCCCAGACTAAATATTAAGCCATAGCCATCCGTAAATGTGGAACTCAGTTATGAATCTAAAAAATTACTTATATTCTAAGATTTTATCAAACCCAAAACTGTAGAAAAGTTTAATTTACTTTAAATATATTGTACCTGAGGAAACCAATTTCATTGATACGTATTAGCTGATATAATTATTTTAAGTCTTGTGCTTTTCTTGGAGAGCAATGTAGGTGGAAAGAGTTTTTGTTGCTGTTGTTTGTTTGTTTACTTGTTTTCCTCTTTCCTTTTGGAAAGATGCTAACATGATTTTACTGAATATTCTCAGGTCAGATGTTAAGGCTCCTTTATTAGAGGTTTCACCATCACTGAAAGTGGGATTACTACATTGCATACTGAGTTTTGGTTCACTGCTGTTCACTTCAAAAAACAGCCCTGCAAACAGGACACCTATCCAAGAGACAGCAGTTCATTTAAGAATATGAAAGAGGAAAATCAATAGATAGCTCTTTTATCTTAAGTTCTGTCTTTGGCATGAAAAGGATAGCAAGTTGCAATTTAAAGTGTTGATGGTAGTGCTAATAATTTTAAAGTATTCTTAGATCTGTGTGCTTGTGAGTGGGTGGGTGCACACAGATGTATGAGAGAGACTTCTTGATAAAAATGGAATCTTATGCATGTAGTAGATAAGCAAATGGAAAAAAATAGAAATTCAATCTACCTTAATAATAATAATAATAATAATAATAATAATAATAATGAATTGAAATCATTGTTTCTCTACATTGTGATAATAGCCTGGCATTAGGAGGGTCAGAAGATATTTTCTATACTGGCAACCCCATGATATATAGATCCATTCTGTATTGCTCAGTAACTACCATAGAATCTTAGAATGGCTTGGGTTGGAAGGGACCTTAAAGTTCATCTAGTTCTAACTCCCCTACCATGGACAGGGATGCCACCCACTAGATCAGATTGCCCAGAGCCTCATCCAACCTGGTCCTAAACACCTCCAGAGATGGGATACCCACAACATTTCTGGGCAACCTGCTCCAGTGCCTCACCACCACCTGAGTGAAGAATTTCCTCCTAACCTCTAATCTAAATCTCCCTAAATCTCCCTGCTTTTAGTTTAAAGCCATTCCTCCTCAACCTGTTATTATCTGATTGAGCAAAAATTTGCTCTCCATCTATTTTGTATGTCCTTTTAAGTACTGAAAATTTGCAATAAGGTCACCCCAGAGCCTTCTTTTCTTTAAGCTGAACAGCCCCAGCTCCCTCAGCCTTTCTCTGTAGATGTGCTCTAGCACTCTGGTTGATTTTGTGGACCTCCTGTGGACCTGTTCTAACAGATCAACATCTTTCCTGTGCTGGGGACCCCAGACCTGGATGTAGTACTCCAAGTGGGAGTACTACAAGGACAGAGGAGAGGGGGGCAATCACCTCCCTCGACTTGCTGGCCAATCTTCTTTAGATGCAGCCTAGGACACAGCTGGCCTTCTTGGCTGCAAATGCACACTGGTGGTCCATGTCAAACTTTTCATCCACCAGAACCCCCAAGTCCTTCTCTGCAGGGCTGCCTCTCAGTGAGTTCTTCTCCCAGTCTGTACTCCTGTGTGGGATTGCCCCAACCCATGTGTAGCACCTTGCACTTGGATTTGTTGAATCTCATTAGGTTCACGTGGGCCCACTTCTCAAGCTTGTCCAAGTCTCTTTGAATGGCATCCCTTCCTTTTGCTGCATCACTGCACCACTCAGTTTAGTATCATCTTCAACATTGCTGAAGGTTCACTCGATCCCACTATGTCATTGATAAAGGTATTAAACAATACCTATCCAGGGACAGACCCCTGAGGGACACTGCTCTTCACCAGCCTCCACTTGGACATAGAGAATAAAAATTCTTTATCCTTATCCTTAAAAAAACATCCGTATTCTTATATATTTCCTTATGTATGGAGAGAAAGATATGGATAAGTAGAGAAGCTGACAGCTCCATGTAAGCCACTGTATAACTTCCAAATATTTATTTTAGATTTCATCCCAAAGTTACCTTACTCAGCAAAACAACATTTCTAATACTCTGGAACATACAAGTCGAAGTCCCATCATCTGAGACAAGGATGAAAGCAATTCTCTCTTGCAGTAATTTTCATGGGTATAATCACTTATTAATCTTATCAGGTTATTAGTACATAGGCAAAAGTTATGTTTTCCTCTCTTAATTTAGACTACTCTCAAATAGCTAACACCCCACCTCCCCTCAATCCTCTTGAAATGCGGGAAAAAAAAAAAAAAAAAAAAGAGAGAGAGAGAAATAACAAATTTAAGATTAATTGGGCAATAAAAGAAAGTCTGCTTTTGCTAGTATCATTTACTTTGACTAATGTAATTTCATGCTGCTGCTACAGAAATCTCTCCATGCCATCATCTAAAAACCTGAAACATAACTAAATAGCTTTTTATAATTTATTTATTTATTTATTTATTCAAGCAAGGGAAAGTTCAGACTTAACATTCGACTAAAACTATTCATGGTATTAGTAAAATAAGTAACAAAACATTTAACAGATGAAATCCTAAAATAAATGAATAAATAAATAAATAAATAAATCTTGACAACTTTGAATAATCACTGGAAAAATCACATTAGTTTAAAAAACCTTTCCCACAGTTTTCACCCACAGGTTATTCTGTCTATCTCCACTGTACACCATACCATTCTTCTCATTGTCACCCTCTGAGAAATTATTGTATGATGACTGCGCACAATTTTTACTTTTATTAGTCTTAGTCCAAGAAAAGTAAGGAGTCTACATTTGGCCTACAGCTTAAAGAATCTTTGAAGTACTACCCTTACATTATTGAAGTAATATACCTCAAATAATTTCTGGCATTTTTTTTTATTTTTTAGTTATATTTAATCATGGATATGTAGCATGTAAATCAATAACAAACAAACAAAAAGTCTCCAGATATACTGTTTTATTTTTTTGTTTATAAAACAAATATATGCTGAATGAAAATCCATGCATTCTGTCAGCTTCACTGAAATGGATTATGTTCACAGGTCAGTTATGTCTAAGCAATTAATTAAGAAGTTATCCTTTTCTTGGCTGTGAATTACTACCACCCAGCTGAGATACCATAACATGCACACTCCTAGTTATTTATAGTTTATGTTAAAAAGGTTACACAGACTCACTATTTGAAGAGGTTTGAAACTCGTGATTAAGGTTTATGCCATCAACTTAACAGTAAAACAGTCTAAAAGTGTTTATAAAGACAGGATAGGTGGTCACTGCTAACTAGTTAAGGAATAATCAATCAGTCCTTTTTTAACTGTAATAGCCTGATATATACCACAATATACTTTAATGCTATCTACTACAATGTCTGCACTATGCATAACTACACATATCCTACTTGAAGACTGTCTGGAATTCCTACATGTAGTAAGTTTCTGATTCTCACCTATGTGCACTAAAATAGCAACAGAAAGTTCTCCAAGCTGAGACCTTGGACCAAGCCTAGAAATCAGCATTAATATGTTTTAAGATATTTCAGATGAGAAATATGAAATAAGACAATTTGTTTTGGAAAGATTCAGTCATGCTACATGGTACTCTCAGCTTATGACACATTCTGGTTATGAATTCTTTCAATTGAAATAAAATTCATGCAAGCAGTTACACAATATAGCACATTTTGTGTGATTCTATTTTTAAAAGACTAAAATAAGACCTAAGTGCAACTTGAGGTCAAATTGCAGATTCCAAAGAATTGCTTTTTATCGCTACCAAGCAAACAGGAGTACTTGCTTAAGAATTATTGAAGAAATGTAATAAAACTGGCATCTCAAAGAGTAGGAAATCTTTAAATAGCATTATGTGGATTCATAACATCAACAGGATCATTTCTCTTATTCTAAATCTCAGAGACCCTCGGGTCTACTGTGCTTATTCTGTGGTGATACCTCTAATGAAAGAGATCCAGTATTGAAAGTGCAGAATAAATTAGATAGGTCTTTGGTGAAATATAACAATGAAACAACTAAACACAAACTACATTTATTAGCTTTTTAAATATGAAAAAAAAATCTGAATTAACAAAAAAAAAACTCCTCAGCTGGTATGTAAAAAGAAGTGTTACTTGAAGAGCCTTCAACTAACTCCTGTGGAGCTAAATGTGAAGAATTACATGCCTGAATCAAAGCAAGCCTACACTGCACTAATTACTACACTAATTAGCCCTGCACCTCAAAAGTGCAGCCCTCAAACTAATGTGACTGTACAGTCTGTATAGAAATGTACGACTGAGTAAGTATCTCATCCAAGTGTTTTGATGCTCCAAAACAGCTCAAGGATTTATAATGTAGCATGTGATGACTACGCAGTGTATCTATACCAGGATACCTGTCCTAAAAAACAAACAAACAAAACAAAATTTCCAGAATTAAATATGAATTATTAAAAAAAAAAAAAAAAAAAAAAAAAGATTTTCAGAAGTAAATATGAAATTTAAAAAACTACATTTGATATAAAATATAAACAAACAAGCTAAAAGTAGCAAAAATCTTCAAGAGAAATTTAAGTATAAAATGTAAAAGGTAAACAGGCTACCCTTTTCTAGGTTTTGTTTTCATTGTAATGAACAACTAATTGATTTTGATAAGTATTCTCCATCTCAAGGAGCATTGAGTAACAAGGTGCTCAGGGCAGGTTTGAACAGCACTGCTTCAGTTGCATCAAAAACAGTAAAGCAAAACAATGTGTTTGTATCTTCTACAGAGAAATTAAACCCAAAGTCTTTGCCTGGACTCTCCATTTCAGCAAAATTCGCCAAAGGTACCCTGTCAGGAAGGACCTTGTATTCTGGATTCAGTGCTCCAAAATCACAGTTAAATGGATCTTATGGAAATTGGCCAATGGTAGGTTTGCAAAGACCTAAAGCTAATTCCAGGTCCTGGAAGCTTCACAACAGTGCAATTCTAGTTCCTGTTCTAGTGACACTGTGTAGCAGAGAAAAAAATAAATAAATCTCTTGAGTAGATAGATGGTCCTGAGCAAAGTTCCATAGCTGAATAATAATTAACTTAGGGGAGTAAAATTCCATACTTAGCTCCTGGCAGCCCCTTTGTGGCTTTAAAATATTGGCTAGATCCCATTTCTACATGTGCAGGGCAAAGAAGAAAATGAATGCTAACCTGGGGCGTTTCTTAAAAGGTAAGTGTAATGTCTATATAAATGATAAAATAGTTGAATGTGAGATCCGTGGAGGTAAACAGGAATACGAAGAGGAAGAGAAAATGTGCTCAAACATGAAACAGGAAAGCTATCTTACCAGAAAACTTCATAATATCTTTAATTTGCTCTAGGAATGTGAGGAAAACATAACAGGGGGAGAGATTTTTTCTTATGGGAAATAAGAAAAATTTTCTAGACCTAAGGTCTCATGAGAAAATGTCCTTGAAAAAAGACTAAGCTAATTCAAAGACATTTTTAGGTCAAACAGTACTCCTTTAATGTTTCAGAGGGTCTAACTTCCTTATGTAGAAAAGCATTAACTGTAGTTGCAGCAGCCACCTGTACAACACCTGTTAGTAAACAACAATACACTTATTCTTCTTTCTTTTAAAATGTGAAATAGAGGGTACATACTAGAAAATAGACTATATTTGAGAAACAGAGAAGTTATAAATTCAGAAAACAAAACAAAACAAAACAAAGCATACTTTTCAAATATCTTTACCTTCCCAAGATAATGCAAAGAACTGTGTATCACAACAAAATAATCTGTTTACTTAGCTGTGGAACACTCTTGTGATATAATACTTATTTTCACAGGCAGACAAGGATGGATCAAAGATGTCCAACATCAAAGCAGGAGTTTGGAAGCATTTCAGTATTTAATAGTGAAATTGAGAAAATTCTTCTATAAGCATACAAAATTCACTGGCATATGGTGTCTATAGTACTGTTTTTTTCTGAGCATAACAAGAAGGGTCTTGACAATGGGAGTCTGAGAATCAAAATCACTCACAAGATGCATTAAGATCTGTCTGGATGTATCTGAAGAGCTCAACTCCTGTCAACTGAACTCCCTCCTATCTTGTGCCTGCCCCAATGATCACCACAGCAAAAGGGCTAGATAAATGACCATCACTGGAGTAGATATTCTCTTTAGGAAATAATGCAGGACTAAGCAGAAAATATAATACAAAATATGTTTTTGTTTGTTTGTTTGTTTGTTTTCCAACAGAACAACATATATAACTGAAGAGATAGAGTAATGAGATGAGTAAAGAGTAGGTTTGCGAAGCACAGGATTAATGAGTCATACAGAGACCAACATGAAAAAGGGTTTTGAGGAGAGGGGAGAAGCCAGATAGTTTGAGAAAGGTGAAGCCGCTAACTGTGAACAGACAGAAAGAGAAATCACCACTGGTACTTTACTCTTCATGGACTAGCTAGTTGGAAAGGGTGGGCTGGATGGAGAGGAAATTTACAAATAAGGCACAGCAGCTAGCTTATTACAATAGGTCAGATAAGCTTTATTAGTACTGCACTCTGGCAGGGTTCATTAGCTGTTTCAAGTATCCTGTCTCCACTATTTATTTTTGTATGGTACATCACCCATAGTAATTTGTTTATATAGGGAGCATGTTTGTTTATACGTGGAACTGGTGTGTCAGGAAATTAAACCAAGTCTTGAAAATCTTAGATTAGCCTGATTAGTACTGGCATATCATCTAGAATAGAAGCCCAGCTCTATTCTACAGAACATTCATTTTTCAGTTTTAATCTTTTACATTACCAAATGGGTCAAACAAACACTACTGTATATTCTGTTAGTTAAAAACAGATCTGTGTGACATAAAAATGAAATAGATGACAGAAATCTAGTTCAAACATCAACACATCTTACGTTAAGACTAGAACATCTCCATCTAAGCACAAGACTATAAAAATATGTTATCAACATTGTCTAGTACCTACTGCAATATTCATCACCTATCATCTAACTTCTGCTTTTAAAAGATAGTTCACTTGTTTCTTTTCACTATGCAGCTATGTTATACCATCTATTCTTCCCCTACCATTGTCTTTAACAGCAAGTCATTCTAATCTGAGCTATTATTAACATAAGTTTCTCTGTGGTGTTCTGACATGCCAAGATGTCATGTACATTTCTGTGATAAGGTCCCCTAAAGCACATCATGATCATGTTTATGTTGCATACTGTGCCCAAAACAGAACCTATTGCTGGAAACTTAATTTTCTTTGGTTCATTAATTTTTCAAGATCAAGAATTTATTTTCTTAAATTAGCATTGCAGAAGCCTCCATTCTTTCCATAACAGAAACATGATAGCACAAGACAACTTAGTGTTTTGCTCTTTCATGTGTCCAAACAAAATTGGCTGTATACTCTCAGCACATTACATTAAAGACTTTTTCGGTGTTAATTCTCAATAAATACCAGACCATAATTTCTTTCATTTTCCACATAGTCTCAGGACTCCTGTGACCCTAATCCTGCTCACAACCACAGTAAACCTTTCTGCAGCCCCACTACCTTAACCAGAACAGTAGTACTGTCATCAAACCTAGTAACATTCCCAACATTATCTTCTCTTCACCCACTACTCCCTAGCAAATCCACCTCACTGTTTGTTTCTCTTTCTCCCATGCATTTTGATTTCAACTTCATAGATTTTAACAGTTGATATTTCTTAATTAGTACTCTGGAAAATGCTTCCAAATCATGTCTCTTCTCATGACCCTTACACATAGAAAGTCTCTGATCCCTCTGATCTTAATTTGTCCATCAGTGCACAGAGAGCAGTGGCAGAGAATTTGTCTTATTTGCTTTTCCTGGATTAAGACTACTGTGCATATACGCTATCACAGTGCAACTCAGATTTTCCTTTATGTTCCTAAGAGTTTCTTTGTATGCCTTCAATTCATCATTTAATCATGCTTTTAATCCAATGAAGGACTCCTCTTTCAATGTCTGCCATAGCACTAGCAATAAATTAGGGAATAATAATAATATATATATTTTTTAAGTTCAAGATTTTTTTTTTTTCACCGAAAGGTACGGTAAGGTTTGACAGAAACTTGTCTGGCTTGATCTGTGACAAATATTCAAAGCTTCATTATAAGATTTCTCAAAATGAACATTCAGTCAGAATGTTTTAAGAATAAATTTATGTACATCTTCAACATGCAAAAGATAGCAAAAACATTTTTGGATCATTCAAAAAAATATTTATGTTCATCTGAAGTAATTTCAACTTCTCAAGTTTCTTTACTGTCAATGAAGTCAAAACAAACAAACAAACAAACTAAAAAGTGCTTATTTTCTCATTACTGTAATTATAACACCCTCTCTCAAATGAGTTATTCAAGTAATTCTCAACCATTTTCTCCCATACTTGGATAAATAGAAATATATATTCAAATTGCCTCAATGTTTCATATTTTATGTACAGAGAAACGTCTGCAAGTTTACGTAAAAGCAATGATACACTGTATTTTTATGTACAGCCTTCAATCACTTGCACGTTTCATAAAACCATTTTCCTATTTTAAATAGACACTTTGGCTTACCAGTGAAGTTCTCAAGACAGTATTGCAAACCTGATTTTTCTCCACTAAACTTCAGGCTGCCTCTTGTGCTATCTTAACAAATAACCTGAAATCTCAGGGACTATAACATGTTTTCTTTTTCAACACAGGTAAGGTCAAGGGAAGTGACTAATCTTCCCTTTCTTTATATTTGCAAAATAAAGAAAGATAAATTATATACATGAAATCTAAAATGATCATTATAAAAAATATGAAACAGGTTTTGTGAGTGATAGAAAACTCTTTCCATACAATATAAAACAGTTTTTGTGTGATAAATAACATCTGGAGTAAATTGTGAATTGAAAGGGTTTTTTTGGTTTTATTTTGTTTTGTTTTGTCTCCCCTCTCCATAGATTGTCTCCCAAATCTTGCCCTTTTGTGTGCATTCATGTGTGAATGAATACAAGCTGTTTACAGACTAAAAGAAAGGGTGTGCCTTTAAAATTTCAGCAGGTTGTCGTTCTTTCTACCCATTGCAGAACACACGGTAATACCACAAAGTGCAGTGAATCTTGACATTGTACAATTATCTCATCTTTACCCATTTTATCTGAAGAAAAACTAATATTCTTTCTAAATATTCTTGTAAGCACATTGCTATCTGGGATTTATTTTTCTCTCTTTTAAGACCTTTATTTAGCTTGATTGTTCGGTTGGTTGATTGGTTTTGAGCTTCTTGGGATGGGAAGCCAGAATGTGACTTGGGTTTCCTTTATTATCTTTATTGCATCTAGAGTCATTGGTGGTAACAGACATATCTCTTGGAGCTTTGTCAGAGCAAGGTCCTGCATGTAGGATGGCACCTTTTCCAGAAACATAATATTTATGTTTCCACTACATGTGGTCTCCAGACATTTTATTGACTGGATTCTTCCAACGTAGTGCTCCTGCCTTTTTTCCCTTTGATATGCCTATCATCCTAATGCAAAGATACAGCATCCTACAAAAGAATTTCAATTACTTACATTTAAAATTCACCGAGAATTCTAGCTTTTTAACCCTTCCTTCTGTGACCTAATAACCTTATTGAGACATTTTCCTGAAATACATATATATATATATATATATATATACCCTTTTATCTAAATGTCACAAAGCAAATAAATGTATTGTTTGTGCTCTTAGGAGGTGTATTTTCATAATGCTTTTCTCTTGGTCTTCAGATGTAGGGAGACTGGAGAAAGGCTAGGAAGATTTTTATTTGTTTGTTTTGCCTTCCCCCCTCTAACCCCCCTCCCCCTTTCTTTTATCCATTTGTTCATCCCTCCTTTCTTTATAAAGTGTCTCTAATCACATCCTCAGCAGATGCCATTGACGGAGAAAGATTTCATTAACAGGTGGGAACTACTTGTTATCTAGACTCAGACTGATCAGATGAACAGCAGTTTTCTCCATGCCCTGAGAGGCACAGTTACAATGGTCTGCTAGTGAAGTCTCTGGTCTGATTTTACATCTAAAAAGTACTGTAAGATAGCAATCACGAACTAGTCTAAACATTTTGCTTTTAAGCCTTTTTGATGTGGAAAAGTCATAGCACATCAAAGTGACAGTTTCTCTCCTAAAAGAAAATGAACAACAGCTGAGGCGATATCCTAGAATTTGAAATAACTCTGTTGCAGAAATGGTAGGAGTTAATACAATTTCAGCATATAGAAAACATGAAACAGTAATTCTGATTTAACACAGATATTTTACCCAGAAATTCTTCGGTAGTTCCTTACAAGAATGATGGTGATTGTGAAATCAACATTTCTGAGATAAAACAAATTCAAAACTATGTTGTCTCAGGTTGTGAATTTTGAACAAGGGGTATACCAGTGTTTGCTTATTTATAAATCTGGTTTACTTCATAAACTGTCACTTCTCAAACCCTCTGCACACATGTGCACACACTTGAATGTTGCTCTCTGTCTTACCACTTTGGAGCTTGTTAGCAAATGTCATTCCTATCATACAGGCAGCTGAAGTCACAAAGATATGAAGTTCCCTCAAGTTTGTAAAAACAAGGCAAGAAAACCCATAACAGTACCACAACTGAAAGAAAAGACCATCCTTCTGGGACCATGGAAAAAGGTAACTTGAATGTTTCAAGAGCAATAACATCTCTGTCAGAGCTTACCCTTCAAAGAATATCAGAAAGCTCAGTTATATGATGCTCAGATTAAGCAGTAATCAGACTTCATTAGTTCTGGAGTTCATACGACTTGCTTTACTTGTTAGAGTAATAGCAAGTATGTGCATCTACCAATACCATTGTTGTGTAATCCCTCTGTGTGCTAAGGGCTATATAAATATAGGGAAAAATATTTTTCTTGCCCTGCAGAGGTTTTCATTCCACTCAGTCATATTGGAGAAAATAATAATAATAATAATGAAAACCACCCCATACACACATCCAAGAGATACTCAGGTCAGCTTTTCACAAAGATTTCACACCAGACAAATGGGTGAGAATAGTGCTTAGATCCCCAGAGTCTGTCCTGTGGTGTATGGCCCAGGAGACTGCTTTAATTTCCCCTGGGATGAGAGCAACAGCTGCTATGCAGTGGCTAGCTAAAGTCTAATAAGCTTAGTAGCTGATATGGTGCCTGCATCTTTTCAGTATCTTCAATAACTAAGTAACCAAGTCCCAGAAGAGAGGGCATCAATAACAAGACCATTTCTTTTACATTCCTTCTGTAAGTAAAAGCCAAGAAACTAAAAGCAATTATATTGAACCTATACATTGTAGCTATGTATTTTTAGGGAGGATTTCCAATTCAAGTTTTATAGACTTTATTAGCTGAACTTGCAGAGTATAAAAAGGAATAACATAAAAATAAAATGTAGACTGTGTTGGAAGTCACAGAACACAACTACACCTAGGATTTTATGTAGACAAAGTTTTTGTTTCTGTACTAGATTAATCATACAAAGAAAAAGCTTGCATCTCCTATTCATTCTGCTACAAAGATCACACTTTTATTCATAATTTACCTCATTACTGTTTGGCTACAGTGTAACATTCAACATTTTCATTTCTGTAAAAAAAAAATCTATAAAACTGGAGTGGATGTAGGAAGAGAGAAGAATTATAAACCTAGTCCTAGATTCTCAGTTGACATATGCAGATACATATCAGTATCTCAATTACCTAATGTAAATTTAGGTGATTTATAATAAGTGAATTAGTACTATAATATGCAATGGTTTTATTTAAAGAGAATGGGTTCTCCATATAAAGCAATAACAGCCTATTAATGCTATGCCTATGCAACTTTCAAAGCTGCATCATATTAGAAAATCTTCCAATAGCAAGAAATCATTCTGCTTAGGGATGATTATTTAAATTATTAATATATATATATATATATATAGTGGTGACTAAATTGCCAAGTAATGTGTTCTAGATAAATTAAACATACTGATTGAAATCTTGTCCCTGGTAGCATCAGTGGAAATTTCTTCAAATGACTTTGATTGTCCAGAACTTGACCTGCAGTCTCACAATCATGTCTCAGTACATCTGGATTTGAAGAAACAATATGAAGACATTAGTATCAATTTACATCACTTTCTTCTGACCCAGTCAGTACTCATTCCTCTAAAATTAATGTGTGTTTATATATTACATTAAGAATTATCTGATCTACAACATTTGCTATGCTTTATGGTATGAAATCCAGCAAAGTGCTGTTTTTTATTTCTATCTCAATACCTTGATTTCCATTTCACAGAGAACAACTACATAGAAGGGAGAAGAAAAGAAGTGACATCATTGTCAAAACAGTCCCTCAGTCTCTCGTTTCACTGGGGTACACTATAGCATAATGCAAAAGATGGTCCAAATGCAAACACATTTAACTTGTACAGCTCTCAGATTAGATTCCTAACTGTGCGCACTTCACGGTTTTTAAAGGAGCTTTAATTTTAACATGGTCGCAAGTTCTCCTCCCAAAGAGATACATGATCCTACAAAAGCCTGTCCAAGCTACCAAACACTGAAAATATTTCCACATTCGCAATGCAGTGAGGCCCTAAGTCAGTCACAGCTATAAAGTAAGCCTACCTAGATCTACTTTTTACATTGATTTCCTAAATTCTAAACTCTAGTAAAATTCAAGTTTTACTAGAATGAAGACTGTAAGACTGTCAGGTTAGATTTTAAACAGAAAATTCAAAGTAACAGGATCAGAGAGAGCTTGTGCAAGTGAAGTAGGTTTAGAATTAGTTCTCTCTGAGGCCGTTATGTCTCTGCACCTGGCACTTGTTTCTAAGCTTTCTTTCAGTAAAATCTGTGATTTCCTAAAAAGCAAGAAAAGTAGCTCGTTTTCTGTGGAGCAGCCAAGAATGTTGCAGGGTAAAAAGCTTCCAAAACCAGAAGGTGTAACAAGAGAAGCAATGAGAAAAAGAGACCAGGGAAATCACTGCACAGAGGTAGGAGCAGGGGGGCAGACATCAGATGGGGAGCACAGAGCTCCCTAAGAGGCAGGAGACACTGTGCAATCTCATTCCCTCCAGGCATTTCAGTGCGATGTGGTCTCTCTCTTCTCTTAAAGTTACATAACATAGTAGTGAACATTTATAGAAAAATAAATATTATCCATCACGGGCTCCCTTGGAGGGGTAGCTACTATATGCATTAGGCATGGTGCTTCCTAACAGTCAATTTCCCCACATAATTAATCTCTTGCAGTGAGTGGTGAATATAGCACTAAGATCAGAGCTAAGAAAAGAGGTGTTTTTACCCTGACAATGGGAAGATAGTAGGATTATCTGGCAAAGACTAAAATGTTTTCTGAAATTCACTCTGTTTAAAAATTATATTCTACCTGTAGTGATTGTTTTCATTAAAAAGAAGGGAGAATAAAGAGCAAGAAAGATACAAATCATACATTGAAGATATGCTAAAGTTGCTTAACCAGATATTCAGAAAAAATAGGGAAGATCAGACCAAAAAAAAAATTTGCAAAAGAAGACAAACCTATTAAGGAATTCAATACATGTGAATAACACATTTTGTAAAGAGGTATTCAGGAGGGACAGGCAGGGTAGGCGAGGTGGCAGGGTGGTGATGTATGTGAAGCAGGGGCTGGACTGTGTGGAACTTCAGGTCAGCGATGGCAAAGTTGAGAACCTCTGGGTAAGCATCAAGGGACAAACAAATAAAGGGGATGTTGCTGTGGGAGTCTATTACAGACCACCTGGCCAGGATGACAACACCGATGAATTATTCTTTGCAGAACTGAGAGATGCCTCAAGATCAACTCCCCTTGTCCTTATGGGGGTTTTCAACCTGAGAGATGTCAACTGGGATCACTACACGGCTGACACGAGCAAATCCAGGAGGTTCATAAAGCACATAGATGATAACTTCTTGGTGCAGGTGCTAAGGGAGCCAACTAGGAAAGGTGCCCTCCTAGACCTGTTGCTGGAGAACAGAGAGGGTCTTGTGGGAGACGTGGCAATTGGCAGCCATCTTGGTCACAGTGACCATGAAGTGCTTGAGTTTAGAATTTACGGTGACAGAAGGAAAACTGCCACCAAAACTTCAGCCCTGGATATGGGGAAAGAAGACTTCAGGCAGCAAGGTCCCTTGGGAAACTGCTTTTGAAGGCATTGGTGCACATCAGTGCTGGTCAATCTTTAAGTACTACCTCCTAAAAGCACAAACTACCTCCTAAAAGCACAAGATTGGGCAATTCCAAAATATCGGAAGGCAGGCAGGCAGGGCAGAAGGCCGGCACGGCTGACCAGGGATCTTCTACTGGAGTTTAGGCGAAAAAAGTGAACAACTGCTGGAAGGAGGGTCAGGCTATACTTGGCTATACTTACAGACTGGGCAACAAGACACTGCAGAGCAGCCTCGCAGAGAGGTATCTGGGGGTCGTGGTTGACAGCAAGTTAAATATGAGCCAGCAGTGTGCCCTGGCAGCCAGGAGGGCAACCGTATCCTGGGATGCATCAAGCACGGCGTTACTAGTCGGTCAAGGGAAGTGATTGTCCCTCTCTACTATGCGTTGGTGCAGCCTCACCTTGAGTACTATGTGCAGTTCTGGGCACCACAGTAAAAAGGTCATTAAACTGTTGGAGAGTGTCCAGAGGAGGGTGACGAAGATGGTGAAGGGCCTAGAGAGGAAGACTTATGAGGAGCATCTGATCAACTCTAGAGCAAAGGTTGCTCTAGAGTTGATAATTGATTTTTCTTTTTATTTTTTTCCTAGTTTTTACTTTATCTTTTAAAACAATTAAGAAAAAAATATCAGTCATACATCTCAGTCTCTTTCTTTATTTGAATATCCCATTATTTCTATTTCTGATCTCTATTTCACTCCTTAAGGTCTACTTAAGTACTCTGTTCCTCTGTGACTTGTTGAATATGCTTCACAATGAGTTTGCACACTCATTATCTCTTTCCCTTACTGTCATAAATTCTATGTCATCCAGATCTGATGATTTGCATGTGTTTAAACTTTCAAGATCTTCCAGATCTTCCCTTACATCTTAACCCTTTTTTTTTTTTTTTCCCAACAGGTTTTTGTACTTCATCCTAGCTGCCCATTTAATTCTCTCTCTTTACTCAAGAGAAAAGATTAAAAAAGAGAAGAAAAGGGAAAAAAATAAAATAAATCAGAGGTTTAGTCATTTTAAGACTAGAGTTATCTGGTTACCAGTTGTTATCTGACTTATCAGTCACCAAATTATCTCTGAATCAGAGGTCATTATGAAGGCTGAGACAGTCTTACGTTTGAGCCTAGTCCAAGTCAGGTACTATAAAGGCTTCTCATGCAAATTTGTAGAAGCTCAAATGAGATCTGACAAGATGCTTAGCTTCACATTTCTGAATGCCAACAATCTGGTAGCTACCAGATTATATTCTCTCTCCCTCACACACAAAAGTATAAATCAGTTTTAAAATTTGCTATCACACAACTTCAGGATACATTATTAAGAGGCTGCAATTGTATGCTTTTTGTAGTATCATATGTCCAGAAACATGTCTATTATTCCATCTAGTTTAAAAAGAAGAGATATGAAACTTGTTACTTCCCCTGATAAAACTGTAAATTTACCCTACATGAGTCAAACCCATACTACATACTAATCCATGATTATTATTTTTTTTTTCACCTTCGGTGGTAGCACTCTTTCATATTTTGGTGTTTTGCTCTTCACAGCAAGTTCCAATGAGGATTAACACAAAGGACAAGAGTATTTGCCTTACTGTTTGTGATATCATTAAAATGTGCAGGTGTAGGCATTTATCCTATTTATACCATATTTATAATGAAAATTTATACCATATTTTAAGGAAAGTCCCAAATGCTGCCTTCTGCAATCCATCTCTGTCAGATATAAACAAATAAAGTACAAAGTAGCATTGCTATTACTGCATGGGACTACCTCTTTAATTCAGTAGGGAAACATAACAATTACTGAATTACTGTGAAATAGAAACACAAAAACCACACGTACACAAAATCTCTTTGAGATTTTTTAAAGCTATTTCCTAATAAGTAGATTAGGAAAAGCAACTGAATTAAAACCAAAAGCAAAATCCCCCCAAACCCATCTGTTTTGAATAAGAGTTTTGAATATTTACACATACACTATGCTCCTGAATGCCAGCTTCGGGCTCAAAGTGATTTTTTAAAGGAAAGCTGTAAACATGCATTCAAACAGAGAAATACTAGCGAATCTTCTCTCCAAGCACAATCCCAGACATAGTGAGGAAATATCAACCAAAGCATGAACAACTGCAATCCCAAGTTTGCTGAGAAAGCTGTAAAGATGCATTCCAAAATCAATGACCATATACTCTTGCTTTTACCTTTCATTCCTACCCTTTTGTCCCTTTTTGTGTATGTATATATAAAATTATTTTGTGCAACAGCAACTTCTTTCAGAGAAGGGAAATAGGAGATGGACTGGATTTTCTAGGTTAGAGAATTATTGCAGTATTCGGTACACAGTGTCATCTAGAGGCCAAAGAATTTGCATAATAAGCTTTATGGTAAGAGGCTGTTTTGTTTTTGTTTCCTTTTCTTTTTCCTCTTCCAGTTTAATAACTAATACTTTTGTCTGCTTGACTGTTACACTTATTATCTCTAGAAACATTTTGTGCTGAAGACCCAACACAGTCATTCAGAACATCTTAACTGACATCTACAGATTTGTGCAGCAGTGTTTAATTGAAAGATGAACATTAATGAATAGGCCATATGTGACTAAGTTTCTAAGGACAATATCAAACTCATGAACTCTTTTCTCCTTACACTTCCAAGAAAAGCTGTCAGCACAGTGAAGATTGTGACCAAGCACCAGTAAAGTTTACTTAATTAGAAAGCATTTGTTCTTGGACTGGGACAGATGACAGATAGATTTAAACTGTAAATCCACGTCACCTTTTCCATTCTTCCAGTAACATTACATGAAACCTGCCTTCAGGAAATGAAATATGGTATATCTAGAAAGTGCTCCATTGCACCATTACTATTATAGAAGTATGATTAAAAAAAAAAAAAAAAAAAAAAAAAAGCATGATTTGAAAACAGCTATCACACATAGGAATCTGATCTAACTAACAAAATGAGATCATGAAATATTTATGTCAGCCCAAACATCAATTCTTGACAACATTTTAAAAGGTGTTTTCACTGGGTAAGTAAGATGGTATAGCTTCATGTGTGTGCATTTTATTGTTTCCAAAAGAATGATTTCTACCTGAATACAAAAATAAAACCATTACCCACTTCTATACTATTGTTTAACATGGAATTAAACAGAGTTCTTCCTCTAAACCAAGTCTAAATTGTTTGGTATTGCACAAGGAGAAAAACATTAGTATAAAGGAAATTATGCAGGTAGAAAAGTTTCAGGCTTGATACAAGCTGTAGACACTCTGATTTCTTCTGGGAAAATAAATAGTGAAATCAAATGAAATCAAATGAATAAAATAAAACAAAATAAAAATAAAATAAAATAAATAAAATAAAATAAAATAAAATAAAATAAAATAATAAAATAAAAGTTAGAGGAATGCTTTAAAAGTGTATGGAGACTGCTGTTCCAGAGACAACACAGGCTCCATCAGACAGGGGTGGGAGGTAGCAAAGGTGGCAGAGCATTAAACTGAATCAGAAAAATCTCTTAAGATACATGTATACTCTTGTGAAGAGTTGACTCTGGCTCTGTGACTTCTGAAAATGTTGTGCAAAATTCAAAGTAATCTTTCTCTTAAGAACAGTAGTGTAAAAGTAGTTAATTTTCCTTAGTATATTTTCTGCTCTTAAACAGATTTAACTACTAGGTGTAAAAATACTTTCCAGCAAAGCTTAAACCTCGTTTTAAAACTGAGATGTTCTCATTCTGTCTTCAAAAAAGTCTTAATGAAGGAGAACTCATTACTTAAGGAAGTAATATATAATGGTTTTTTTGTTGTTGTTGTTTGTTTTGTACTGAAGACAGAATTTCTTCTTTACTTATATACCATACACTTCGTGAATTCAAATGATAAACTTTATAGTGTGATACTTTACTAACTGATAGATCTCTCATATTAATAACAGAGAGCTGATGTTAGGCTGTCCTGGTTTCAGTTGGGACAGAGTTGTTTTTTCTCCTAATGGCTGGTGAGGTACTATGTTTTGGATTGGGATGAGAAGAGTGCTGATAACATGCTGGTGTTTTAATTGCTGCAGAGCAGTGCTTACACTAAGCCAAGGACTTTTCAGCTCCTCGCTCTGTCCTGCCAGTGGGCAGGCTGGGGGGGCAGCAAGAGCTGGGAGGGGACAGCCCCAGGACAGCTGACCCAAACTGGCCAAAGGGGTATTCCATACCATCTGACGTCATGCTGAACAATATATAGGGGTGGCTAGCCAGGGTGGGGGGCCGGCTGCTCGGGGTTGGGCTGGGCATCGGTCAGCGGGTGGTGAGCAATTGCATTGTGCATCACTTGTTTGTACATATTACTATTATTATTATTATTATTATTTTCTCTCTTAAATAAACTGTCTTTATCTCAACCCACAAGCTTCAATTTCCCGTTTCTCTCCCCCATCCCAGAGAGGGAGGGGGGAGGGTGAGCGAACGGCTGTGTGGTGTTTAGCTGCCGGCCGGGTTAAACCACAACATAGGCAAACTAGGGATTTTTTCTGGTTTGTTAGTATTTATACATTCATTTTAAAATTCTTTTAATGACTCCTATGTACTGAATAGAAATAATATATATATACAATGAGGCTAGAACACTGTTAAAGCACAGCATTAACTCATTATTTAAAGTCACTAGCTTGAAAAGTGCTTTGACAAGTAGTATTAAGTCTCTTCCAGTAGAAATAGGGTTACTTCTTAGTGACTTTTCAATTAAAACTAAAGAAAATTCATGAGAAAAATAATGAGAGGATTTGACAGACAGCACATTTTTATTTTATTAATAAAATAAATATTTTATAAATATATTATATAAATATATTATATTATATATTTTATAAATATATTATATAAATAAATAAATATTTTATTAATAATAAGATAAAATTTATTATTTTTATTTTTTTAAAGGTAGGAAGTTTTGTCAATAGTGTCTTCTATTACTCTAGATAGGAAATGCTCCTGATACTTGAACTTGCATGTATATAAGAAATACAGCGATCAAATAGTTCTTCTGAATATGTTTAAGCAACATTTGAAAAGGAACAAGAAAAACAAAATATATTTAAAGCATTGAGATGAAATAATGGTGTACATAGCAAAATTTATTTTATCTCCCAAAAGAGCAATTTGCAGAGATGATGAATGGTTGTGTGTAAAGGGCAGTAAGGAAACATTATTAGAAAACATTTCCATTCACAAAAAAAATAAAATAAAATAAAATAAAATAAAATAAAATAAACTATTTGCCAGCTTTCTAAGAAACTATTATGTGATGTAGGTAATTGAAAATAAAATAAGATTCTCAGGATGTCTGATATTTCTATTTTATATCAGAACACTTAGGGGTTTACAATAGATATTACATTGTGTCTACAGTTTATAATTAACCACTGACATTCTCTTTTGGTCATCCATGCATTTTAAAAATCATTCATCACAACTAGTTTCTGAATAATATATGGTTTCAGAGCAGAATTCCAATAAGACTTAGCTGCTGCAGTTCATAGACCAGGATATTTGTTTCAACTGCATAAAAACCTCAGTTTGTATTAGTAACCTAAGCTAAAATTATAGGGAAAACATCAATTCTTCTGATGTTTCTAGCTCTAGGAGATTAATAGAGAATCTCTAGCTCTAGTAGGTAATTGGAGGTATTTCAGCCAAAGCTTTTCAGACAAGACAGGTAGAGCCAGTTGAAAAATTCAGATAGTCATTTTAAGAAAACATCATGGCTAAATATATAACTAAGCAAATGTACCTAATGTTAAAAATAATAGAATCAGTACAAGTTGTGGTGAATAAGAAAAAGAAGGTTTAAGAAAAAGAAGGTTTGTGGTAATATTCATGTCAATATTCACTGAAAATACCAGTGGGTGGCATTTTCTGCTTTGTCACTTCTTTGACTCCCTTATCAAAAATCAAAAACTTTCTCCAAAGCTGTACATATCCAAACGTTATAAAGCAGTTTAAAGGATTGCAATTCCATTAAAAAAAAAAAAAAAAGTCCACCCTATCCACCACTGTTGGACAAAAACACTAAATACCCCCCGCACATTCTTCTAACACTATATTCACACTGGCACTGAAGTGGGGATAGTGCTCCAAAATTAGCTATTTAAAATTAAAATTATTGGCAAAATAACATGGTTTTAATTTTTATTATTTGATTTGAAATTCTTTGATTAACAATCAAAGATTTTTTTTTAATCAAAGAACTTTGATTAGCAATGTTGTTAAACTCATTTCCAATTATGTCAGACTCAAATGAAACCTGTTTTATTCACAGACAGCACAACTGATGACAACTCCTAGCAGCATTAACAACAGATACTGCTGGAATTGTAATGATGTTTCCAGAAATCAGAAAGGTAACTCTTCCAGTAGCATGGAAGGAAAAGTTCTGATCCAGCTTCTCTATTCATTAAGACATCATTTCTACATAACCATGGAAGGTAATTTAGTTTATATTCAGGTTATTATATAGAATCATAGAATATCCTGAGTTGGAAGGGACCCTTAAGGATCATCAAGTCCAACTCTTGACACCGCACAGGTCTACCCAAAAGTTCAGACCATGTGACTAAGTGCACAGTCCAATCTCTTCTTAAATTCAGTCAGGCTCGGTGCAGTGACCACTTCCCTGGGGAGCCTGTTCCAGTGTGCAACCACTCTCTCTGTGAAGAACCCCCTCCTGATGTCAAGCCTAAACTTCCCCTGCCTCAGCTTCACCCTGTTCCCGCGGGTCCTGTCGCTGGTGTTAATGGAGAGAAGGTCTCCTGCCTCTCGACACCCCCTTACGAGGAAGTTGTAGACTGCGATGAGGTCTCCCCTCAGCCTCCTCTTCTCCAGGCTGAACAGGCCCAGTGCCCTCAGCCGTTCCTCGTACGTCTTCCCCTCCAGGCCTTTCACCATCTTCGTAGCCCTCCTCTGGACACTCTCCAACAGTTTCACGTCCTTTTTATACTGTGGTGCCCAGAACTGCACACAGTACTCGAGGTGAGGCCGCACCAGCGCAGAGTAGAGCGGGACAATCACCTCCCTCGACCTACTAGCGATGCCGTGCTTGATGCACCCCAGGACACGGTTGGCCCTCCTGGCTGCCAGGGCACAATGCTGGCTCATATTCAACTTGCTGTCTACCACGATCCCCAGATCCCTCTCTTCTAGGCTGCTCTCCAGCGTCTCATCGCAGTCTGTACGTGCAGCCAGGGTTTCCCCGTCCCAGGTGCAGGACCCGGCACTTGCTCTTATTGAACTTCATGCGGTTGGTGATCGCCCAGCTCTCCAACCTATCCAGATCCCTCTGCAAGGCCTTTCCACCCTCATCCGAGTCCACAACTCCTCCAAGTTTGGTGTCATCAGCAAACTTGCTCAAAATACCTTCTATTCCTACATCCAGATCGTTTATAAAAATATTGAAAAGTACCAGCCCTAAAATGGAGCCTTGAGGGACCCCACTGGTGACCGCCCGCCAGCCTGACGCAGCCCCATTTACCATAACCCTTTGGGCCCTGCCCGTTAGCCAATTGCTCACCCATCGGATGATGTTTTTATTTAGCTGTATGGTGGACATTTTGTCCAGTAGGATCCTATGGGAAACCGTGTCAAATGCCTTGCTGAAGTCCAAAAAAATCACATCAGCTGGTTTCCCTTGGTCCACCATACGGGTGATCTTATCATAAAAGGAAATCAGGTTAGTTAGGCAGGACCTACCCTTCACAAACCCATGCTGGCTGGGACCAATGACTGCTTTGTCCCCCAGGTGCGCCTCAATAAGTTCGAGAACCATCTTCTCCATGATTTTACCAGGCACTGACGTGAGACTGACAGGCCTGTAATTGCTAGGGTCTTCTTTCTGACCCTTCTTGAAAATCGGCACAACATTTGCCAGCTTCCAGTCTACCGGGACCTCTCCAGACTCCCAGGATAGTTGAAAATAATTGAGAGAGGTTCCGCGATGACGTCCGCCAGCTCTTTCAGCACCCGGGGATGAATCCCATCCAGACCCACGGACTTGTAGGGATCCAGGTGGAGTAGCAAATCCCGCACACGTTCAGGGTCAGTTGGGAGTTTGTCATCCCCACCGTCCCGGTCCTCCAGCTCAGGGCACCCTGGGTCCCGAAGCCCATCATTGGCATTGAAGACAGAGGCAAAGAAGGCGTTAAGCGTCTCTGCTTTGCCTATGTCATTGTCTGTGAGGAGACCTTCCCTATCAAGGAGCGGCCCTATGTATTCTTTAGTTCTCCTTTTTCCATTCACATATCTAAAAAAACCCTTTTTATTATCTCTCACAGACACAGCCAGCTTCAACTCTAGGTGTGCTTTAGCCACACGAATTTTCTTCCTACAAACACGAACAGCATCCCTGTATTCTTTCCATGTCACCTGGCCCTCCTTCCAGTAGCGAAAGACTCTCTGTTTCCACCTAATCTCCATAAGAATGTTCCTGGTCAGCCACGCTGGCCTCCTGCCCCGCCTGCCTGACTTGCGATATTTAGGAACTGCCTGTTGTTGTGCTTCTAGGAGGCATCGCTTAAAGAATGACCAGCACTGGTGGACATCGAGGCCTTCAAGAGCAGCTTCCCAGGGGACCTTGCTGACTAGTTCCCTGAGCAGCCTGAAGTCCGCCTTCCCCATATCTAGGGATGAGGTTTTGGTGGCAGTTTTCCTTCTGTCACCGTAAATTCTAAACTCAACCACTTCATGGTCGCTATGACCAAGGCGGCCACCAATCACCACATCTCCCACCAGACCCTCTCTGTTTTCTAGCAACAGGTCTAGGAGGGCACCTTTCCTAGTTGGCTCCGTTAGCACCTGCACCAAGAAGTTATCATCTAGGTGCTTCATGAACCTCCTGGACTTGCTCGTGTCAGCCGTGTGGCACTCCCAGTTAACGTCTGGCAAGTTGAAGTCCCCCATAAGGACAAGGGGAGTTAATCTCGAGGCCTCTCTTAGTTCTGTAAAGAATAATTTATCGGCGCTATCGTCCTGGCCAGGCGGTCTGTAATAGACTCCCACAACGACATCCCCTTTATTCGTTCATCCCTTGATCCTTACCCAGAGGCTCTCAACTTTGCCATCGCCGACCTGAAGTTCCACACAGTCCAGCCCCTGCTTCACATACATCGCCACCCCACCACCTCGTCTACCCTGCCTGTCCCTCCTGAAGAGCCTGTAACCATCTATCGCAACACCCCAGTCACAGAACTCATCCCACCAGGTTTCACTTATGCCGATGATGTCGTAGTTGCGGGACTGGGCCAGTACTTCTAGCTCATCCATTTTATTCCTCATACTGCGTGCGTTCGTGTAGAAGCATTTCAGGCGTGTCTCCTTACACTCAGCACCTTGTGGATCTAACCGAAGGACCTCACTGGCACACAGCCCCTCTGATTCTAGCGTACCATCCCTTAGGTCTTCACCGGCGTGCCTGGTTTTAGCCCCTTCCCCCTTTGACTCTAGTTTAAACCCCTATCTATCAGCCCTGCCAACTCCTGACCAAAGATCCTTACCCCTCTCCGAGGGTATCTCATCTTTCTTAAGTTTAGCTTCTTTAGCTAAGAAGCATACAAAAGAATCAAAAAACTGTGTTGTTCCCCCCGCCCCCCTCAAGCACACACTCTCTTGTACAAAGTAATATCCAGAATTTCAAAGCAATAGCACAGTTTTTAAGAAACTTTCAGACACTTTTGATCAAGACAGTAAATATCTCCCTGCTCTGCACCAGAAAGAAGAACTGAAAGGACAGGAAGTTTTGAGAATGTGTTGCATAAATCACACTAGCCACAGTAGTCCTACCTAAACTTTTCAAAATGAGGAGTGTAATGCTATCAATGTTTGCTGCTTGGTATAAAATGTTCTATCACTGTCAGTGCACATCTTGCTCCCTAGAGAAGTAAAATGGCTTCACCTAACATTTTTCAGTTTCCTTGTATAGCTGTTTTTGGGGAAGGAAATTAAATATATAACACTTTTAATAATGAAAAAAATATACTTTTACTTTACTGTCTGCCAGACCTTAAACCTTTCCTTGTATATCAGGAATAGCTTCAATTACAGAGGGTAGCATCCACACCTAAATATTATTCTTGCAATTGTGTTTTCCAGTTTTTCCATGAAATTACATTTTTCCCCTCCTCATGGCAAGATAAAAACAAGGACGTGTCCTTTTTTCTAAATTTCACAACAAACCATTTTTTTTTTTTTGAGATTATTATACCTCCAACCACTCAGATCCTAAAAATTCTAATAATTTTGTTAGAATGCACTAAATATTTTAAATTCATATTTTAGTATTATATTTGTTAACTCTACTGTAGCTTTTTAAGATGCTTACACTTTTCACTTCATGTGCACTATACTTCAGGAAAAAAAAAAAAAAAATAGCTGTACACAACCCTAGTAATCTAAAACTGACTCAGTTCTTCTCTAAGGTGGAAATCTATTTGACCTCCAGTATATTCTAGGACGTTGAAAACAGAAAAAAAAAAAAAAAAAAAAAGCTGTGGAAATTGTAGATTTCTTTTATACCTCTGTCCTGGTTTCAGTTAGGACAGAGTTATTTTTCCTCCTAGTAGCTGGTAGAGTGCTATGTTTTGGATTAGGATGAGAAGAGTGCTGATAACATGCTGGTGTTTTAATTGCTGCAGAGCAGTGCTTACACTAAGCCAAGGACTTTTCAGCTCCTCGCTCTGTCCTGCCAGCGGGCAGGCTGGGGGTGCAGCAAGAGCTGGGAGGGGACAGACCCAGGACAGCTGACCCAAACTGGCCAAAGGAGTATTCCATACCATCTGACGTCATGCTGAACAATATATAGGGGTGGCTAGCCAGGGTGGGGGGCCGGCTGCTCGGGGTTGGGCTGGGCATCGGTCAGCGGGTGGTGAGCAATTGCATTGTGCATCACTTGTTTGTACATATTATTATTATTATTATTATTATTATTATTATTATTATTATTATTATTATTATTATTATTTTCTCTCTTAAATAAACTGTCTTTATCTCAACCCACAGGCTTCACTTTCCCGTTTCTCTCCCCCATCCCAGAGAGGGAGGGGGGAGGGTGAGCGAACGGCTGTGTGGTGTTTAGCTGCCGGCCGGGTTAAACCACAACACCTCCCTAAAGTTATATGCATTCAGAGTTTTATTATTATTTTTGTTAATATTATTGTTATTAAATTGAAATATAGACAGTCTTTTATCACTTTATTTTGCAGAATTGAATTCTATCACTGCTTTGTTTAGAAGATATTTTCAATATATTTATCAAGTTTACACACACACACACACATACACACCATAGTTGAGCTACAAATGATAATTTAAATTTGAACATCAGCTTCATGCTATAAAATGTTATGGTAACAAAAGTCTTTTCTTATCTGTCACCAGTAACATTTGACAAAAAAGAACAAAACAAAATAAAAAGACCCAAGCTATAAAAAATTGTGAGGTTGTATATTCTTAGAAGACTTATTTTTCTCAATATGCCTGTCAGTTCAGTCCTCAGAATCTTTATGGAGTTAAATCTTTACAAAGTTAATTGAATACTGAAAGTGATCACAGCTGAAGTCATCTTCTATGCTATTTTAAAAGTCTGATAGTGTTTCTGTTTTGTTTGTTTGTTTGTTTATTTTTAAAGATTTTGAAACTTATGCAACCAAAAGGTACTGGATAACAGATATAATTTTACTTATCCTTTCCACAATGTCTTGCAGCTCCTCTCTGTGACTTTACAGTTTCAATTGCTTGAGAGAAAGTTATGTGTAGTGAAGTATTGCTTCCTTCATTTTCTACACTGTAGCCACCTAGTAGTGTCAAAAATTATACGTATTTAAGAAAGCACAGAAATAGGTAGTATGCAGTTTTGATAAAATTAGGCTTTCAGAAAGAAAGAAAAAAAAACACACACAAAAACAAACAAAAACAAACAAACAAACAAAAACAACAAAAAAAAACATGCAGATGATAAACCATATTACCTTGCAACTTGTTCTCTATTTATACTGCTTTTTTCGTATAAGCACACCAGCAGCAAACAGGAATGTGTTTGCACAGGGGTGTCTTGAGACATAACCTCCTTGGCTTGCTGGAACTCTTGTCCTCGTCTGGAGCATTCTCAGTAGTGTGAAATATTTACACATTGGCGGCAGTAACTCAGAAAAATACTTTGATAATTCTTTTGATATCCTTGATTGTAAAATTCCTTCGGGGCTATTTATTTTATTTTTATAGCTAGAGGAGAAACTGGGCTGTGTTCAAGACCTGAAGAGAAATTCAGACTACTTTTGTGGCATCTTTTTAAAATTTAGCCCACACTTTCTGGTCCAGAACTTGTTTGTAAGCTCTGTAGACAATGGATGAAGGTTACAAAGAAAGAAAGAATGCTGAGCAGAGCATAGAAATAAATTTTCCATTGTAGGTCTGAAAGCCAAAAGAAAGGTGCCCAGTTGTGTGTCATAGACTTCTGATTGCAATATAACATCAAAATCAGTTGTGTGCTATAAGCTGCTCATGTGAACAAACTTTAGCCTGGCATGGACAAAATGATGATTTATGGGAGCAGAATGATGGACAGAAACAAACAAAAACAACAACAAACAAATAAACAAAATACAAGGGATGAGGTCAGCAATAGCCATGAGTTAAAATGGTGTATGATTTCACTGCTCAGAATCCACATAATTTTTACTATATACATTTGATCTATTTAATCAAATGCCTAAGATATGCATCTGGAGTATTTGTTCTTTGATGTCTCCTCTAGATACTCTTGAACTAGAAGGTACACTCAGCTTGGAGATGTGAAATCACCACCATGATAGTTCCCCAGGAGGTAAATTAGTATTTATTCAAATGTATCTGCCTTGTGAATCACTGTTCTCCCTTTTTAGCAATCTATCTAAATCAAAACTAAGCTCTTTATTTTTCTTAGAGATACTAAAATGCTTCTTCTTCTCCTTATCCTTATTTGCTGTAGAATTTACCATTGATTTTCATTTCTGTCATCAACTATCTGCATTTCATAACACATAATTTATAACCACCTCTATGAAACCCTCATTTTTTTTAATAACATACTATATATTTAATATGACAGAGACACTTTTACTTCTACTACCATTTCCAATGAGGACATTAAGGTTTTATTATGGGTGTATCTGAATACACTGCAGAAAAGCAGAAAGGCACCAATAAATTATTCAGCTCATTTTAAGTGAATGCCAATAAAATCTTCATATACAACAGCATTCCTTTGGGCATTTAATATTCTAGACATTATTCCGGTTCCAAGCATTACATTTGTAGTATGCATTTGCTTTTCTTCCCCATTTTTTGCTAAGCTGAATCCACGTGTCTTTAATTATCATGAAAGATAATTTAGGGAAAAAATAATAATAAGAGATTTTATTTATTTATTTAGTCTAAGAATAACAAACAGGAACCCTTCTTTATAAGAACTTAATATCTTCAGAATTCCAAGATTTGAAGTAACTTTTCATGATCCATTAAAATCTAGAGGCTTTCCCTCTGTGCTTTCCATATTTCCCAAATGTATACTTATTTAAAGTCATGATAGCATGACCATTAAATATTGTTTTAAAGTTAGTTCGTTTCACTATAAAACATCAGACATATATAGGCTGATGACTGATGACAGCTAAATTTTGCATTTCTGAAAATGGACAAAGGAGAATTAAGTTAATTGTTTAGAAGAAGCTGCTATCCTTACTTAGGAATGGATTATTTGGCAGAGTGGCAATGAAGTGTAAAATGCGTACAGTGAATCTAATTTATTGTACAGACATCATCATCACATTTATGGTCTGCTCCTTTGAGTTTATTATTCTGCAATGTAACACAGATACATGTAGGTATCCTTGAAGCAGGGTTTTGTGGAGTAGGATTCTACAACTTGCTATATATTATCAAATTCTCTAGGACTCTAACAGGTCCATGTTCCCTTCAGAACCTCTATATGGAAAGCTCTAACTTTAAAGAAGCAAAATTCATATTGGAAAAGTGAAAGTTCAATAAACTTCAAATATTAAGTTTCTAGGGAGCTATGCTTAAAATTTCTGCAATCTTTTGGAGAATCATATAGATATTAAAAAAAAAATAAAAAATGGTACCTGCAAATACAAATTATAAAAATAGGTTTTGACTTCAGAAGCAAAACAAAATAAACATTGATAAAGAAAAAAAAAACTGTATAGCATAAAATAAAATTCTTAATGGCATTCTTATTATAGGTTCTCTTGTTCTAATTCTCTAAAAACTTGGTCTTTTCACTTGTGTGGTAACAAGATCAAACTTTCAAATGCAACCTAGAATACCGAATGCACCTTTTTGAGTGGCCAGCTTCAATGTGTTCTTTAAGATTCAATTACTCCAAAGTATTTATTTTTTTAAAAAAGTTTCATAGCCTCACATAGGGTTTGATTTTAGTTATTCAAGTATATATACATACATATATATATATATATATACACAATATATATAAATATATATATATATATATATGTGATAAATAATAAAAGAGTAGACCAGGCATCACACACAATACAAAAGACCCACAACAGAATTTGTCTCCACTGAGATCTTACAGATCTCTTCATTATTCAGTAATAAAAATACAAGTCATCCCACTGTCAACAAGTGAAGCAACATTTACCCATTTCAAGATTGGCCTCTAATTATAATTTAGAATAAGTGTCAAACTGTGAACACCATGTAGACAAGTGCCGCTTCACATTAGAAACACATGTGTTCCTGAAATATTTTTCTACATCCTGGTTTTCATGATTACTGGGATGGCTTGATAATAACTGGCCTAGCTTGTTGCCCAAAACAAATATTGATAGTTTGCTAAAATAGACTCAGGTTTTGATTCATATATGTTTCTGTCTGTGTTTCTGTTCTTAGATGTGATTCCTAATGTTCACTCTCCAATCTGAACTGTGTTCTTGGTAGACAAAATTCAAGCCCAGAAAATTGACCTAAACTGAAAAATTCATGTTAAACTTTGGCATTAAATTGTGCAATGAGTGAACATAACCTTGTTGTCTCATAAATAAATCTTTCCTGTCTCATAATATATGTTTCTAATTATTCTTTCTGTCCCTTTTAATGGATTTCTCTCAATTGTTAAGAGAGTTTACAGTATCTTTTCTTCTATTAATGCTATGCTTCACTTCCTTAATATCCGTTAAGTATTGCAACAGTTCTGATAAAATCAGCATTGTCTCAAGAGGAAAGATATTTATTACTGAGATTCTCTTGGTGGCATTGTATCAGCTGCTCAAATATTGCTCTGACTATACAGTGCAGTGCAATCCACTAAGAAACCCACCCAACAATCAAGGCAGTATAGCATTCTCTAGTTAGGAAAAGTCACTATGCTTTAAATTATAGATATTGGAGAGTTGTTTGAAAACAAATAATAAAAAATACATTGCACTGATTCTTTCTACATATATTCTTACTAAACATTATACATCTCAATCCACCTATTTTTTAATGAAATAAATGTGAACACACCATCTAGTCACCAACATGTTGCCCTTTCCAAATAAGCCTCCCTGATTGTTTTGACAGTCACAATACTCTGTTATCATGGAAACATAGGGGGACATATCACACAACTGGGACACTGGAGCAGAGGGCTACAAGCTCTTCAAAAGAGATAGGCAGGGAAGGAGGGGAAGGAGTATGACCTTTTATGTTAGGGAAGGAATTGATTATGAAGAGATGACTCTGAAAAACAGACACAGACCTGTTGAGAGCTTGTGGGTAAAACTTAAGGACACTTTATGGTCAGGGCCTACTACAGGCCACCTGATCAAGGGAAGCCTCTTGATGAGGCCTTCTTGCTTCAACTACAAGAAGCATCACACTCACACTCTCTCATCCTAATTAGAGTTTTCAACCACCCAGGTGTCCTAATTAGAGTCTTCAACCACCCACCTGTCAGCTGGAAAAGATACACAGCAGACTGTAGATAATCCAGGAGATCCTTAGAGTGTATTGAGAATACCTTTCTGGTCCAGGTATTAGACAAACCAAACAGATCAGAAGTGTTACTGGACATGGTGCTCACCAGTGCAGATGAATTCATTAAAGAGGTTAAGATTGGAGACAGTCAGGGCTACGGTGACCATGCCCCACTTGAGTTTGTGAACTCGAGGACTATGGGCCTGGCAAAGAGCAAAATCAGAACCCTGAACATCTGAAGAGTGAATTTCAAACTATTTAAATACATAGTGGATGAGATCCCCTGAAATACTTTCCGTACAGACAAAGGAGACACTTTTTAAGGATATTTTCCTTAGACCACAAGAACTCTCCACCCCCCTGTGTAAGAAAGTGGGCAGGGAGGGCAGAAAACTGACATGGCTGAGCAAGGACCTGCTGGTCAAACTGAAGTGCAAGAAGGAAATGAACAGGGAATGGAAGCAGGGACATGTGGCCTGGGAAGAGTACACGGATGATGTTCGGATGTGCAGGGATGGGATCAGGAAAGTCAAGGCATGGATGGAACTGAGCTTGGAAAGGGATGCAAAGAATAACAGGAAGGGTCTCTACAGGTACATTGGTCAGAAAAGAAAGGCCAAGGAGAATGTGCCCCCTCTGATGGATGAGAAAGCTGAACTGATAATGACAGAAATGGAGAAGGCTGAGGTACTCAAGAATTTATTTGTCTTGCTCTTCACTGACAGTCAGACTTCCTGTGTCTCATTTCTCTGAATTTGAAGATGAGGGCTGAGGGAACAAAGTCCATCCCAAGCTGTAAAAAAGAGCAAGTTCAAGACCACCTGATGAAACTGAACAGGTCTATGAGGCCTAATGACATGCATCCCACGGTCCTTAAGGAATTGCCTGATGTAGTTGCCAAGATTCTCTCCATCATATTTGAAAAGTCCTGGCAGTCTGGTGAAGTCTCCAATGACTGGAAAGAGGGAAAACACATTTTTTAAAAGGGTAGAAAGTAATACATATGGAACTTCAGACCAGTGAACCTCACCTCTGTGCCTGGGAAGATCATGGAACAGATCCTCCTGAAACCAATGTCTAGGTACATGCAAGACAAGGTGATCCAAGACAACCATCGTGGTTTCACCAAGGGCAAATCATGCCCAACCAATCTAGTGGCCTTCTATGATGGAGTGACTGCATCAGTTGACAAGGGAACCCCGAACAATATCATTTTACTGGACTTCTGTAAGGCCAGATGTCATGATCCCACATGACATCCTGAACTCTAAATTGAAGGGAGATGGATTTGATGGGTGGACCATTCAGAGGATAAGGAATTGGATTGAAGGCTGCACCCAGAGAGCGATGGTCAGTGGTGGAGACTGGTGATGAGTGGTGTCTTTCGGGAATCTGTCCTGGGACAGGTACCTTTTAATATCATTATCAACAACATAGACAATAAGATCAAGTGCACCCTCAGCAAGGTTATAGACAACAGTAAGCTGAATGGCATAGTTGATACAACAGAAGGAAGAGCTGCCATTCAAAGGGACCTGGACAAGCTTGAGAAGTGGGCCCACGTGAACATAATGAGATTCAACAAATCCAAGTGCAAGGTGCTACACATGGGTTGGGGCAATCCCACACAGGAGTACAGACTGGGAGAAGAACTCACTGAGAGGCAGCCCTGCAGAGAAGGACTTGGGGGTTCTGGTGGATGAAAAGTTTGACATGAACCACCAGTGTACATTTGCAGCCAAGAAGGCCAGCTGTGTCCTAGGCTGCATCTAAAGAAGATTGGCCAGCAAGTCGAGGGAGGTGATTGCCCCCCTCTCCTCTGTCCTTGTAGTACTCCCACTTGGAGTACTACATCCAGGTCTGGGGTCCCCAGCACAGGAAAGATGTTGATCTGTTAGAACAGGTCCACAGGAGGTCCACAAAATCAACCAGAGTGCTAGAGCACATCTACAGAGAAAGGCTGAGGGAGCTGGGGCTGTTCAGCTTAAAGAAAAGAAGGCTCTGGGGTGACCTTATTGCAAATTTTCAGTACTTAAAAGGACATACAAAATAGATGGAGAGCAAATTTTTGCTCAATCAGATAATAACAGGTTGAGGAGGAATGGCTTTAAACTAAAAGCAGGGAGATTTAGGGAGATTTAGATTAGAGGTTAGGAGGAAATTCTTCACTCAGGTGGTGGTGAGGCACTGGAGCAGGTTGCCCAGAAAAGTTATGAGTACCCCATCCATGGTGGTGTTTAAGACCAGGTTGGACAAGGCCCTGGGCAGCCTGATCTAGTGGGTGACTTCCCTACTCATGGCAAGGGGGTTGGAAGCAGGTGATCTTTAAGGTCCCTTCCAACCCAAGCCATTCTATGATTCTATGATTCTTATAGACACAGCATATTAAGACTGCTTTATTAAAAAAATAATAATAATAAAAACAAATAAAAAAATACATGGGTACCTGTGATCCCATGACAATTGGAAGGACAAAATGCTTCATCTAATCAGTTTTTCTTCGAGAGGAACTGTGAGGTTAGAAGAGAGTTCTACAACAGGCTTATAAAACAGGTACTTATTCCATTTTCCATATATCAGTATTCCTTCCATACTGAGCCAAGACTTTATAAATGATATAAGAGATGATTGCCACTAATTGGACCTAATTCTGAGGACAGTTTTACTGCTTTATATTTCTGTGTGGTCTTTCATCTGCAGGGAAAGTAGTCATGATTACCACAAATGTCACTGTAATAAGAATGCTTCTATGCAGATCTTCACTTTTTGTTACAGTGGCAGGAGATATAGCTCTGAAGTCCATGTCTTTTTTATTTATTTTTTCCCTTCCCTGCTCAAAACAAACAAATAAAATATTACTTTAAGTTAACACAAGAACCGCTAATATCTAATTGCAATTTATAATATTTCTCAGATGTAGGTAAGTTGTTTGAGAACCCCACATGTGTTTTCAAATTAAATTTGAGACAACTTTGAAGCTTCTTGTCAATGTTGATTTTCTTTATGTGAAAGAAAAGTCCCTTACTCTTATAAAGATAAGCTTTAAAACCCCTCCCCACCCTCTCTTTTTTCAATAGGTTATTTTTTCTTTGTATTTCTCAAAAATGTTACATTATTAAGCACCATGACTCCTGAGGTGTGTGATCAGTCCCATATTTTTCATTGTTCATTCAAAGAAGACCCTGAAAGCTCAGAAAGCAGATTCAGCATGTACACAAAGTACTCAGATTATCAAAATAGCAATTTACCAATGCAAATATTAGTAGAACAGTGATCAAAGTTACCCACACAACTCTTGTCTTCATTTTCTAGGCCTTCAGATTTTTTTACCATTAAAAAAAGCTTTCAATATTTTTTTCCTTGTAGCTGTACATATAGCATTAATAGCTTATAATGGAGAAAGGTAACGGGAACAGCATAATTGCTAGCATCAAAAGAGAACACATCCAATACTGCACTGCTCAGTCAAGTGGGTGAACAAAGTATCCCAAAGTATCTGGGATTATGAAGTTTGTTTTTCTCTAAGTAGTTTCAAATGAAAATAAAAAGAAGATATGACTTTTCAATAATTTAAATAATTATTATTGCAGTTGGCAAACTGAAGTGTTTCACAAGACTTTGATGATACATGCTTATCATTATTGATAATCATAGCCATGTAGCAAAATCTCTACCAAAGAAAAAGTTACTTTAATCGTCTTAAACCAGAATACAAACACACACACACACAAAAAAAAAAAAAAAAAAAAAAAGAAATTCTCAAGTAATGACTAGGAGTAACAGATAAGCACACTCACCACTCTTTTTTCTAGAATCTATTCACTGTGAACAGATACTATAAAGGAGTTTGTTGCATTTTCTCATCTGGAGACCTGAGCTTTCTAGTCTAATTCTGATATAAATTATTAAAGATAAACTGTGATTCCCACTCTGTAAACTCTTTTTCTCTCTTTCTAAAATATCCCAGCTGGCACTGGTCTCCTTGAATTGCCCCAGCTCAGGCCCTCCCTCAGATGGCAGGAACAGAAGCTAATGGAGCAAGGACCCAGAACAAAGTGTGCATCTGGTCATGTTTGTTTAGCAGATGGCACAGTAAAAAGAACATATGTCTGTGCATCTGCTCAGGTACACTCACTGGCCAAATTTTTCACATGGAAATTACCAAGCCACAGTTTTTTGTTTCTACTAACTAAAATTAAGTTTTTTGTTGTAGTTACTGTTTATATATATAATATATATATATGTGTACATATATATATATATATATATACATATATATATGTACACACACACACATATACAGATATGTACTTCTTTAAAATGAACTATGGATGTTATTTTGCATTTTTCTAGGGGTTTCTAAAATAATCATGATTATTCATCTGAATAATCATTTATATGCTTGTATAACCATAACTGAGGTTTACAGACACAGCAACTCACCACTAGGAACTATCAAAGACATTGGCCAAACTGGTGGTAAATGAATGGCCAAACTGAGGGGGGAAAAAAAAAAAAAAAAAAAACATGCATTTTCTTCCTTATTTTCTGTTCTAACAGAGACTTTGGTCTACATATCACATTTCAGCGCTTGTGGAATTGAAGAACACAGGGTTAATTCAGTAACTTCTCTGCATGAGGAATTACTGTAACAGCTTGTATGCCTCACTTCATGAGGATGTGCAGATCATCTTTTATGATTTTCACTGTCACCATCTAGATACCCATGAGGTCAGATTCTCAGCTAACATTAGAGAATTAAACAGCTGCTGATGTAGCTGCTTTGTTCCTAAGGAATTCAGTCTTGAACACACTAGTGATTCTGAGCTTAAATTATCATGACCAGTAATTCTTTAAGAGCTCAGAAATATGGTTTCTTTCAAATGTTTGCACAAGGAAATATACAAAAAACACCCCTGGCAAAAATAACTATGAATCAAAACGTAAATCCTGATAATACAACTGTGTGTTGTACCTTCATATGCATCTCCTCTGAATGGTTGTGTAGCAGATTTAACTTCCCATTACTAGACAACAGGAAATGAGAAAGTCTGCAGGAGTAATTGAATTGGCTCAACTATTAGTGAAACAGTCAGAAGATACTAATCTTCCTTAATTTACTAAATTGACTTCATTGACACAGGAAATGAAGAACTGGCAAATTTGAACTGGTTACAAAAATATCTCTATTGCTTGCAGAGTTTGTGTTTTATTTATTTTCAAATATACTGTGGCTAGATCTAGTAATTACAGGACAGAAACACTTCTAAAATCATTGGGGAAAACAGCCAACAATATACCTACCTTCCTAAATCAATCCCAAGAAAGAAAATGAAAGCATTCTTTGGCTCAAAACTTAGCTTCACAGTTCTCCAAAGTGAACATCATATGTCAAGATGTTAGCTGCATGTACTAACACTCTGAAGGAAAACACGACTGTAAAAAAGCAGGGATTGCTTGTACATTTCATAATGTCTAACTCCGACCAGTCATGTTGGTTTATGTTTCTCTTTGCAAATGAGTAGAGCTAATTACAGAATTTAAATTTTCATTAGCTGAAGCTAGAACTGTAAAATCTGGTCTTTCGTTACAGTTCCATTTAAAAATAAAATAAAGTAAAATAAAATAAAATAAAATAAAATAAAATAAAATAAAATTAAATTAAATTAAATTAAATTAAATTAAATTAAATTAAATAAAGATAATATTAAAAAAAGCTGATTGCAGGAGCAAATCATTTTCAGATAAAACTCTCTCCTTCCTATTCCATGTCTCTAAACAGTCTTGAATTTGGGCAGTGTAACCTACAGAGGCTAATACTGAAGAGAGTCTTTCTTCCAAAAAACACACACACGTATAAATGTTCCAGAAAGCTTTTCCATTCCCACAATAGCAGAGCTTCAATGCCAGCTATGCTATGAAATAACTGCAAGTAGAAAGAATATTAAGGGTACAGTCTCTTCTGTCCCTTTTGTGTAAGAGTGTTTGAGGCATGTGACAAAAGTTCTAAGTACGAATGACTTGGTACTCCCTATATGTGGATCATAGAAAATAGATTGATAATTTGCCCAGGAGACTGACCATGAAAATGTCTGCTCTTCACCATGATCTCTAGAAAGGAATGAGTTTATCTGTTGCAAGAACAGAACTCAGATGCACTCTAAAAAGTACTTTTCTTTTCTTTTTTTTCTTTCCATTCCATCGTAAAACCTTAATGTGCTACATAGAAATCACAAGAGCCAATGTGAACTACAGACTTAGCTTTATGATATTAAGAAAATGAAAAGGGAGAAAAGTACATCATAAGATAAAGTGACTGAAATCATTATGAAATGCTGCCCATGGAATATAGAGAGATGATAAATTACATTTCTTTCATTACAGCTCTTCTACCACATTCAGATAAGAAATAAAGTTTCTAACCCTAGTAACTGGACAAGGAAGACACTAAAAGAAAATGCAGATTTCCTCTTCTTCTCATACTGCCATGCTCCAAAAAGGACTTGCTCCCAGATAAGTGCAGATAATATTGTTGCCAAAACAACAATTAAAAAATCTTTGTTCCAACCTGCTTGCAAAATAAAAAGAACTGGTACATCTTTGAAGTCCTTCCCAGCTACAGGCAATACCTAAATACTTGCCCTGTTGCCCTCACTCTTACATGAACTGCTGTCAGCCCTGTCACTAACAGAAGATAAAACCCTTGGCTGTAACTCTGATATAAAAGTTCTGGTCATATGAACCACTCTCACTAGCTCTTCCTTACTTTTTAAATTATAAAATAATTATTTTTGAAATATTGCCACCTAGTTCTTATAGCAGAAATACAAAATTGTGGTTACAGATGCACAGAAGCATAGAACGGTTGATGTTGGAAGGAACATCTGGAAATTATCTGGCCCAATGCCCCACTCAAACAGAAAGAACTACAGCAGGTTGCCTAGGACCATGTCCATGTGGCTTTTGATGATCTGCAAGGAGGGAGATTCCACAACCTCTCTAGGCAACTTGTGCCAGTAGTCAGTTGCTCTCCTTTATGGTGAGGATGAGAGTGACTGAGCATTGCCATAGGTTCCCCAGAGAGGCTGTGGAGTTAGAAATAGGTTGTAAATTAGAAATGTTTTCCAATATTTCAAAAACAGAGGAACTTCCTGAATCTTCTGTAACTTTAGAGATGAACTGGTTTTAGATTAGAAGTCCAATGTCTAGATGTTTACATTGTACCAGATCTCATCAAAGTTTGGCCTCTGAAGATAACTCAGAGTTTTCTTTTCTTTTCTTTTCTTTTCTTTTCTTTTCTTTTCTTTTCTTTTCTTTTCTTTTCTTTTCTTTTCTTTTCTTTTCTTTTCTTTTCTTTTCTTTTCTTTTCTTTTCTTTTCTTTT
>CM021732.1:88359528-88370593 GCA_011075105.1 Heteronetta atricapilla
TCCTTTCCTTCCCACTACTTTCCTTTCCTTTCCTTTCCTTTCCTTTCCTTTCCTTTCCTTTCCTTTCCTTTCCTTTCCTTTCCTTTCCTTTCCTTTCCTTTCCTTTCCTTTCCTTTCCTTTCTTTTCTTTTCTTTTCCTTTCTTTTCCTTTCTTTCTCTTCTTTTCTTGCCTTTTCTTGCTTTTTTTCTTTTCTTTTTAATATCAAAAGAACTATTTTTATTTAAAGTCTAAAGGAAAATGAGAATAAAATTTTAAAGAGAAATCTCAAGTGATGTATTCAGACAGAATAGAACTACAGGGAAGGTAAGTCACTGCTTTTGCTCACTGTGTCCTTGCCAGTGGGTCTTTGCTTCCTGGATTGATTTCAGATGAATTGATGACTGAGTTGCACCAAATGCAACACAGTCCTCTCTTGTCCCTAGAAAGCTTATTTTCCTTGAGCATGAAATCTTTTTCCCTAACTTTCATCAGCCCCTCTTCTCAATCTGAGAAACTTCTCAGCTTATAGGTTTCCAGCCCCCTCTGCAGCAGCTGTCCTTCTCTGCAGCCTGTGAAAACTGTAGCACCCTCAACTGCTTCTACTGAAGGAGAAATCTTACCTTTCTTCTACAAGCACTGGTTTTATTTCCATTTTAATGTTTTAATTTAAAAGAGCACAACATTGAACCATGAATCAAACATACAAATGCCATTTTGCAGTTTCCCTAATAAAAACTGTCCATCTATTCCCGCATATTGTTGTTACTAGCATGCAGATATATGAGTTTTTTGTTTGTTTATTTCTGTTTGTGAAGAATTTACAGAATAACCTGTGCCCTGTCTTATCTTCACCACCTCTTAGCCACCATAAGCATAGATGTTTCTTTCTCTAATATTTTTTTCCTAATTAATCTCTTCAGGTTGAAACTGGTTAAGGACATTCACCACAAGAAGTGATGCATCTTCCTAAACAACAAGCCTTGATGGCTGTACCAAAACATTGTTTCTTTAAAATGCACAACAGATAAAGAGCATATTGCAGTTTGTTTGTTTTCAGTGAGATTAATTCTGAAAAGCCTTTATTTGAGAAATGATAGAAAATGATACATACTGCAAAGTGGGATTTCCTACTACATCCTTCTGATTTTCAAAATATATTCCAGTATTTGTTTCTATTAAAAATGAGGTTAATGTATTTTTTGACTAAGATCAAATTCTAACAATAATAAGACCAGAATGGAAGGAAGTTTATTAGTTTATGGGGTTGGATGTTTTTGTTTGTTTTAATTCTTGAAGATTTTACTTAAGTAAATAAATGAATAAATAAAGGCATATTACTCTCTTTTTTACTTCCTCAGCCAGTATTTACATGTCCATTAATATTATTGCAGATTGTAGACAAGATTTCAAGGTGGAGACTGGTTCAGATGGAAACAAATCAGGAATTCGGAACTCATCTAAGAGCTGTGTGATGACTTCTGCCTTGATCTGGTAATGCCAGTAAGATATGGAACACAGAGATCTTTTTAGGGGGGTGAAAAAGAGGTAATATACAAGATAAAACCAAAGGGACTTATAAAAAAAAAAAAAATAAAAAAAAAAAAAAAAAAAAAGTAGATCATAAATAGATCTCCATGGATCCTTGGTTATATAAAAGAATTTCTGAGGCACTTGCTGAGACCTTCCCAGGAAAAGGTCCAAGTGTGTTAGTGTGAGAAAGCCTGAAACAGATTACAATGCAGCAAAACTGAAAAGAAAATGGTGACTGAGCTAGAAATGGACAAAGTCTTTCTACTGTTTCCATCAGTGTCGGAGCTCTACTGGCATGACTGTCAAGCAAAGACATGCAGCAGCAGCCAGAGGTTTTTTTGATTCATTAGGTAATCCAGGATTTATTTGAAGCTATAAATTCTCATACTCCGTTAGTCCAGTTTTACGGAGTGACTCCAATGAAGTTAATGCTTCTACAAAGCACCAAACTGTCACAGAAAAGTAAAGAATCAGGCCCTTAATTGTCCCTCCCATTCTTACAATCTAGCAGTGTTACAGATTGGATAAAGTGTACTTTGATGTGTGGGCTTTGGCACACAGTGAACAGTTTTGTGAGGCATTATTTTACTGTAATTTAACTTTCATTGGAAGGCATGACACATACTTTCCAGCTAATTACTCTATTCTAGCTTTTAAAATGAACAGATCTTTCTCTCTCTGTTTCAGCTCATATACTGAAATGATATTATTTTTGCTGTTAAAGATCACCTGAAAATGATTTTAGATGATTTGCTTTTTACCTCTCATTCATTTATGATGAATAAAGATACCTAAGAGATTTTAAACTATTTATTTGTAAAGTGTACTTTCCCTTTTTCTGTTTTTACTTTATGTCATCTCTTGCACCCTGACTTTACTGAAGGACTAGTTAGGACATGGTTCTCTAACTTCAGTTTGAAGCTGAGGAAGTAATACTTTTGTCACATGTTTCTGCTCTGTTCCATACTCTGCAATAGAGGCTTTTATCAGTGTTCTGTTAATGTGAGGTACTACCAGGCCTTTACTGCTTCTGGAATGGGTCTGCAACTCTGTAGTCTTCGTATTCATTTGTTAGGTTCTTCATTTTGTGTTTGATGATTTTGGTGTGTATTTCCCTTAGAAAGAGAGTCTAAAAGTCAAAAGATGATTTCCAAAGAACTGCAAGCCTCCAATGAAGAACAGGCAAGTGAAGCACCTATGTATAAATGTATCAACACTTGAAAGTAATTAAAAAATTAGTAAGACTTTTTTTTTTTCTTTTAGAAAAGCAATTTCAATTTATTAAATTCTAGTATTCTAGTTTGCTAGTTGGTGGGGGGGGGGGTCATCCAGACTCCAAAGTATAAAAACAATTGCTATGTGAAGAAGTTCTCTCACCCAAAGCCAGGTCAGCTGCATTTGGGAATGGTGAGCATTCCTTAATCTTTCATTTTATGTACAGAATAAAGAGATCAAACCAACTTCTAAAAGATCTGAACAACGGTTTTGTAGTGCAAAGAAGAATAGAGTTCTCTTCTTTTTTTCATATCTCTTAAACTGAAGCATGTACAAGATGTAAAGTCCCTACTGGGAGTAAAAATCTACTCAGTGGTGCATGTTTCTTTAGGAAGTTAGAGTGCTAGCAGCTTGATTGATTTAACTTTTCTCTTCCCATCCACCCTTGAAAGATGAGGACATTCTGAAATGCACAGTGAAAAATCTTTATTAAAAAAAAAAGGATTTTTTTCTATGCGAAACCAAATTAGACGACATTTTTTCAGTGGAGGGCTATGCATGCTGTAACCATGGCATCTCAAAAGAACATGAGGCTGCTGCACTCAGGGACTATTTGAAAACTCACAGGTAGACAAACGTCTAAAGGCATCTTCAGTGTTTCAGATGCATATAGGTGTTGCAGAGGTGAGTGGACAAAGGTTAAATCACTGGAGTCCTAAGGCAATTGATGTGTTCAGTATGGTTGACTCCACCTCTGCAAAAACCCTGCAACAGAGTTGAAAAAAAAAAAAAAATCTTCTTATTAAAAAGAATTTGCTACATCCTGTTCCTAAGAGCCCAGCTTGTACCAATTTAAAAAGCTGTATATTAATCTCAAAATAATTATTCAGAGTGTCACAGCAGTGAGAATAAACAAAACCTAAAGCAACAATATTATGTAGGTCAGGATATATAAAATTTAGATGTTTGTCACAGAAACAGGTCCTATTGATTTCTAATGAGATTATACTGTAACAGCGGGTTTAAATTTAGCATCCTCTACAACATCTTTCCTGATGTTTTCTTGAGGGAAAGGAAGGCTTTAGTAAGGCTTTTGACACCATGTCCCATAACATCCTCATTTACAAACCAATGAATCATGGACTACATGAGTGGAAAGTTACATGGATCAAAACCAGATGAAGAGTCAGAATCAAAGTATTGTGATTAGCTGCATTAAATTAAGCTGGAGACCATTCACCAGCTGTGTCTCAGAGCTCAATAATGTGTCTGACGCTGATAAAGATTTTCATTAATGACTGTACTGGGTCTGGCTAGGATGGAGTTAACTTTCCCTGCCGCAGCCCATACAGTTCTGTGCTCTGCACTTGTAGCTATAACAGCAGTGATATCACACCAGTGTTTTGTTTATTGCTGGCCCTGTTGTAGGGACTTCTGCTTCACATTTGCAAGAATTAAGTGTCAGATACTCCAACCAGGACTGGAGGAGCCCTGTATCTGGCCAGGAAGAGGAAAGTGACAAGCAGATTTACTGGACTGTGTGGATCTGATGGCCTGGCATATCATGAACTGCAAGAGTACAATGCTCTAGTGGACAGCAGTGCACAGTGTACCCTAATGCCTTCAGGCTGCCAAGGGACAGAACTCATCCGTATCTGTGGAGTGACAGGGAAATCCCAACACCTAACTGCATTGGAGGCTGCAGTAAGCCTAACTGGGAATGAGTAGCAAAAGCACCCCATCGTGACTGGCCCAGAGGTTATGTGCATCCTTGACATAGACTACCTCAAGAGAGGGTACTTCAAGGACCCAAAAGGTACCAGTGGGCTTTTGGTATAGCTGCCTTGAGCACAAAGAAGATTAAGCAGCTGTCTACCCTGTCTGGTCTCTCAGAAGACCCTTCTGTTGTTGGATTGCTGAACAGCAGGTGCTAATTGCTACCACAAAGGTGCACCAGCGGCAATATCGTACCAACCGAGACTCCCTGATTACCATCCACGAGTTTGTTCATCGGCTGGAGAGCCAAGGAGACTTGCTCACCCTTTACTAGTCCTATATGACCAGTGTAAAAGTATAATGGAGAGTGGACCACTGAGTGCTGCAGTGCCAGACATGCTAGAACTTTGATAAAAACTAGAGTCAAAGGCAGCCAAGTGGTATGCCACAATTGGTAAAGCTAGTGCATTTTTCTCCATCCCTTTGGCAGCAGTGTGAAGGCTGAAGTTTGCTTTCACTTGAAAGGGCATATAGTACACCTGGAATTGACTGCCTCATGGGTGGAAACACAGCCCTGCCATTTGTCATGGACTGATCCAGACCACACTGGAAGAGGGGGAAGCTCCTCAACACCTGCAGTGCCTCCATGACATCATTGTGTGGAGTAACACAGCAGAAATTTGAGAAAGGTAAGAAAATAATCCCAATTCTCCTGAAAGCTGTTTAGTCCATTAAACAGAGCAAGGACAGACTTGCACAGGAAATATAGATCTTGGGAATAAAATGGCAGGATGGATGTCACCACATTCCAATGGATGTGATAAACAAAATAACTGCTACGTCTTCACCAACTAGCAAAAAAGGAAACACAAGCTTTCCTAGGCATTGGAGGATTCTGGAGAGTGTATGTTCCAAACTATAGTCAACTTGTGAGTCGTCTATATTGAGTGACTCGAAAGAGGAACTATTCTGAGTGGAGCCCTGAGCAGCCACAGGCCTTTCAAAAAAATCAAACAATAGCTCATACAATAGACTGTCCATACCAAATCAGTGGTGCTGAACATACTTTACACTGCAACTGGTGAACATGGCCTTATCTGGAGCCTCTGGAAGAAAACTCATGGAGAAATTCAAGACCAACCTCTGGGGTTCTGGATTCGAGGCTATTGAGGATCAGAAGCCAATAACACCTCAACTGAAAAGAAGATACTAACAACATATGCCACCTCAGAAGTTTGTGCCACCTCAGAAATTGGTACAAAAGCACAACTCTTCTTGGCACCACAGCTATCTGCGCTACATTTGATGTTCAAAGTGAAAATCTCCACTATGCACCATGCAACCAACACTGCATGGTGTAAGTGGGTAGTGTTAATTATGTAGCAGGTTCAAATGGGGAAACCCAACCACCCAGGAAACCTGGAAGAGATTATGGAATGGCTGGAAGGCAGAGATTTCGGAGTATTGACTGAAGAGGTAACTAATGCCAAAGAGGCAAAACCATATAATGAGTTGCCAGAAAACAGAAAGTAGTATAGTTTATTGACAGATCCCGTCAGATGGAAAGGAGCCATGAGAAGGGGAAAGCTGCTGTGTTGAGTCCCACACGACGTGCTGTGGAGGCCATGGAAGGGGAAGGTGAGTTGAGTCAGACAGAACTGAAAACCATCCAACTGGCCCTAGAAACTGTCGAAAAAGAAAAAGGGCTACTACTGTATCTCTCTCAACACTGACTCATGGATAGTGGCAAATGCTCTTCGGGGGTAGTTGCAGCAATGGAAACAGAGCTACTGATGGCACAGAGGTAAACCTATCTGAGCTGCTACACTGTGGCAGACTGGGTAGAAATCCTGGCTGTAAAGGTATGTCATGTAGATACTCATATGTCCAAGAGTCACACCACTGAAGAACATCACAATAACAAAGAGGTGGACTGAGCTTTGAAAATTGAAGTGGCTCATGTGGACCTGGACTGGGTACATAAGGGTGAGCTGTTCGTAGCTTGTTGGGCCCATGAAATATCAGGACATCTGCGGAGGTATGCTATATACAGATGGGCTTGTGGTCGAGGGGTGGACCTGACCACTGAGGCCATTACACAGGTTACCCATGCATGTGAAACCTGTGCTGAGATCAAGCACGCCATGAGGGTAAAATCTCCCTCGAATAAGGGGCAGTGGCTATGATTTTGATATGGTGAGGCCTGATAAACTGAATATATTGGGCAACTCCCACAAACCCTCCAAGGCAAATGTTACATATTAACCATGGTAGAAGCACCTACTGGGTGGTTGGAAGGACACCCAGAAAATCATGCCACTGCCCAAAACATCTGGGGCCTGGAAAGGCAAGTGCTGTGGTGTTAAGGTACACCAGAGAGAACTGAGGCTGACAATGGGAGTCACTTCCAAAACATTCTTGTCACATCCTGAGCCAAGAGGGTTTGAGTCATTGAGGCGTTGAGTGGGTGTATCACATCCCCTGTCACCCACAAACCTCTGGAAAGGTTGAGAGGTACAATGGACTGTTAAAGACCGTCTTATAAGCACTGAGACATGGAAACACTGGGCATAAATCTACCAGAAATCACTTGGCTTGTTAACACCAGAGGGTTTGACAAACATCCTGGTCCTGCTGAAACGAAAACCCTACACACTATGGGAGGAGCTAAAGTCCCTGTAGTGCATGCAGAAAAGTGGATAGGGAGGGTGGTGTGGGTTGCTCCTCCCTCAGGAAAAGGCAAATCCACTCATGGGATTGTCTTCACTCAAGGACTGGGGTACACCTGATGGGTCATGCAAAAGGATGGGGATATCAGGTGTGTGCCTCAAGGGGACTGAACCTTGGGAGAAAACTAATCTGTAGTCCAAAATATGTGTTGTAGGAAGACACTGCAGAACCTATGACAGGTCAACTTCACAAGGAACCACACAAGTGCAAGAATGACTCGAGCTAAGCTGGTGCTGGCGTCCAGAAATCCAAGTCCACTTGTCCTGAGTGACCACTTCGGTAGATGAAGCCTAAATCACTAGCAGTTCTTATGAACATTTTGGAGAGAGGCCTATAGAAGGAAAAGAAGTACCTATCTATAAATCTGTTAAAGGACAGGGAACAGTGGTGATGAGAATACCTATATACTAAAGTATGTGAGACCTGAGTGTGACACAAACGTTATAGAATAAGGCGTGGAGGTTGTACTGGATCTGGCTAGGATGGAATTAACTTTTCCTGCAGCAGCCCATGCAATGCTGTACTCTGCACTTGTAACTAGAACAGCATTGGTATCAGTGTTTTGTCTATTGCTGAGAAATACTGGCACAGAATCAGGACTCCCTCCAACCCCTCCAAGAGAGAGCAGGCTGTTGCTGGGCAAGAGGTGGGAAGAGGACATCACCAGGGTAGCTGACCTAAACCAACTAAAGGGATATCCCATACCATGTGGTGTCACATGCAGCAATAAAAGGTGAGAAAACGGCAGGAGAGGGGAAGGGGCAGGGTCTTGTTATGTAAACATCTGTCCCTCTGAGCAATGGCTACATGTATTGAGACCCTGCTTCAGGAAAGAGGCCAAGCATTTCTTGCTGATGGGAAGTAGAGAGTAATTTCTTTCCTCTCTATCTTTGCTTCTGCACAACCTTTGCTTTATCCTTATCTCAACCCGTGAGTTGTTTTCTTTTCCTTTCCACCATACTTTCTTCTCCTCCTCTTCTTCTGAGGAAGAGGAGTGAGACAGCACTTGTGGTGGAGTTCAGCTGCCCAGCAAGGTAAACCCACCACAATGACCTAATCAATAGGACCAAGTGTGCCCTCATCAAGTTCACAAATGATACAAAAGTGGGAGGAGTGGCTAATAAACCAGATGGGTGAACTGCCATTCAAAGGTACCTCAAGCATCTGGAGAAATGGGCTGACAGAAACCTTACATGAAATTTTGCACCTGGAAAGGAATAACTCTATGCACCAGAACAGGCTGGGAGCTAACTGCCTATAAAACAGCTTTGTGAGAAAGAACCTGGAGGTACTGGCAGACAAGTTTAACATGAGTCAGAAATGCATTCCCATGGTAAAGGTTATCAACAGCAACCTCAACTACATTAGGAAGAACCTTGGCAGCAGGTCAAGGGAAGTGTTATACCACATCTGCAGTACTGTTGCCAGTTATGGGTTCCCCAGCACAACAGAGAAAAACATACTGCAGTGAGTCCAGTAGATGGTCACAAAGATTATTACAATATTGGAGCATTTGTCATGTGAAGAGAGGCTGAGAGTTGGGAGAAGAGAATGCTCGTAGAAGATCTTATCAGCAAACACATATACGAGAGTAGAAATAGAGATTATACAGACAGCCTCTTCTAATTGATACCCAGTGAATGGACAAGAGACAGCGGGCAAAAACTGAACTAGAAGAAACTGCATTTAAGAATAAAAAAGAACACACACACCCCTTCCCTTATGAGGCTGGTCAAACACTAGAACAGGTTTCCCAGAGAGGTTGTGGACTTTCCATCTCTGGAAACACTCCTACCTGGATACACTCCTGAACAACCAGACCTAGTTGAATCATAGAAACATTTGGGTTGGAACAGAACCACCAAAGATCATCTAGTCCAACTCCTCTGTCATGATCAGGGACATCTTTCACTAGAACAGGCTGCACAAACTCCATCCTACTTGGCCTTAAACACTTTCATTGATGAGACATCCACAACTTCTCTGGGTAACCCATTACAGTGTCTTACCACACTCATTGTAAAATTTTTTTCCTTATATCCCGTCTAATTCTGCTCTCTTTCAGCTTAAAACTGTTGACTCTTGTCCTGCCACTACAGGCCCCCAAAAAAGTCTCTCTCCACCTATTTTATAAGCCTCCTTTAAGTGTAGAAAAGACCCAGTATGTTCCCCCTTACTGAACATCCCCAGTTCTAACAACCTTTCTTCATAGGAGAGATGTTCCAACCCTCTTCTGGACTCATTCTAACAGGGCCATCTCTTTCTTGTACTGGGAACCCCAGGACTGAACACAGTACTCCAGGTAGGATCTCATGAGAGCCAAGCAGAGGGCGAGAATCACCTCAATCAATCTGCTGACCATGCTTCTTTTTATGCAGCCCAGGATATAATTGACTTTCTGAGATACAAGTGCACATTGCTGGCTCATTTCTAATTTATCATTTTTCAGTGCTCCCAGGTACTTCTCTACAGGGATGTTTTCCATCCATGCATCCCCCAGTCTGTACTGATACTGGGGATTACCTCAGCCCAGGTGCAGCACCTTGCCCTTGGCCTAGTTGAATGTCATGAGGTTCACATGGGCCCAAATCTCAGCCCTGTTCAGGTCCCTCTGTATGGCATCCCTTCTCTCTCAAGTTATTGCCTGTACCACTCAGCTTGGTGTCATCTGCAAGCTTGCTGAGGGTACATTCAATCACACTAGCTATGTCATTGATGAATATATTAAATAATATTGATATCAGTTACTCTTCCTGAATCCACTGATGCAGTCACTGCAATGTAGAAAAAGGCTAGATTAGTCAGTCATGATTTGCCTACCCTTGGTGAAACTTGATAGCAAGTTCAGTCATCTTCATATAAGTAGACCAGAAACATTAGCCCTTATAGATTTGAGTAAATCTTTTTCTTTCAAACAGTCTCTCCTTATTTTGCATAAAGATTCAATGAAACATTTGAAAAATCAACATCGGCCACTTCTGTTGGCATCTAAATAATCCAAAGCTGAGGTCCTTCTCTTTAGATGCTTATTATTTTATGCCAAAATCTATTATTTCAGATAGAAAGGTTGATTAAATGTTGAAATGTTTAATTCAGACATACCCACATTTTTACAATCTTGGCAGCACTGCACATGGTGGCACCTATTTCACACCCACACATTTGAAATGAACAGCCTTCTATCTGCTTCATTTATGGAGTGAAATACAGGAGTTATCATCACATACCTAGCAGACTTGGTCCTGTACAACGGTTTAGGAGAGTTATTTTACTTCTAATGCCCAGCACTCAGGGAATCTCCAATCTACACCCGCCACTTGGCAGATTCTGTGTGGATACTAGCAATGTTGACACATCTACCCAGTATATCAGGGCCCTGAGGGCACTGCAGGACCCTGGGGCTATCGCTCAGGCCCCCATGTCACTTCTGGGTCAGCAGCTCCTGTACCAGAGAGGCAGGTCTGGTCTCCAGCCGCCACCCACAGCCCTACCCTGCCTGGCCATGGCCCTGTCCAGGCAGGCACGCCCACAGGACCATATCTGGTCCCAGCCTCACACCCCTGCCCAGCCATCCTGGGCTGTGTATGACCCCAGTACCAGGGCCTAATCCTGTCCCCCACTGCAGGCTGACATCCTGACCCAGACTAGTCTGTATGACTACTTACACAAATAAAATTATCAGCTAGGACTTTACCTAGTCCACCTAAACAAAATGGGAGATATTTTCCTTCATCCTGAGATTTTTTGAAGCTCAGTTATGCCTTCTTTTCTTCTCAATTCTATCAGGCCAAATATTATAATAATAATATAATAATAATATAATATTATAATAATATAATATTAATATAATAATATAATATAATTTATTATAATAATAAATAAATAAATAAATAA
>CM021732.1:88370693-88406494 GCA_011075105.1 Heteronetta atricapilla
AAGAGGTTCCAGTGACCATTTTTTTAGAGACCAGCTTTTACCACAGAAGGATGTCTGTTAGGTATAGTGGGAGGAGAAGTCAATAAAACAGTGAATACATCTGAAGAATGATTAGACTTAGGTTAAGAACAAGCAGAATGGAAGATGGTGGGTGAGAGTAATGTCCTTTACAAGGTGTGTGACTTCTTTTTCTCTAAATTCAATTTCAACTACTATGTTTTACTATTTTTTTCTTCTTTAAGATAGGAGAAAAAATTTAACTGTGGGTCCTCAGAATGTTTCAACATAAAAAGAAAAAAAAAAAAGGCACATATACTTTTAAAATTATTATTATTTTAAATGAATCCAAGGTTCACTTTAAAGTGAGAAAATAAAAAATGTACTTCAGAAAATAATAAAGCCTGATTTTTTTCATTAAGTATTTGAACTTTTAATATAGTTAAATTTCTAACAGAAAAAAAAAAAAAAAAAAAAAAAAAGTTAACTTTATTTTTATAGACTGTGACCTTAAATGTGATGTCATGTATCTGCAAGAAAACATTATATAATAGATCTAGGAGTCTCCTAGATATTAAAGTAAAGTGTAAATTAGAAATAGTGGTAGCGATTTATTTCTTACTAATCAATGAATTAGAAACAGAACCCCCAGAATTTTTGCACCTACTAGCTTCCACAAGGCAAATTTCCTCTTTTCTTTACCAATATGAATAGTAATGAATATTTTTATTTCTTTATTTGTAAAACTCATGTATTAACAGTAAAGTACCACAAAATTCTGCCATAAGACATATTGATGGGATTTTCTGAAGATTGCAAATTCTATTAATAATCATTTCAACTCCATTTTTTTTATACTTCAAAGGAATAGGGATGTTCATGTTTCATGATAAAGATTGAGAAAGAGAGAGAAGTTACAAACCATTGAGATAAATGTTGCTACTTTCTTTATATATGTTTAATTAGTTTTCCAAATTCCTTACTGAAAATCTCAGATAGCCTACCATCATTCTTAGAATCTATTTTTTTATTAAACTATTCATGGGATTACACTTATGGCAGAGATCATTTTTCATTAAAGAGAAGAAAATATAGTGCTAGCAAAATATACTTCAACAACAATACACAAGAGGACAAGTGCATGACAGAACTTTTAACAAATTTTATTTTGTTTTTCCTATTTTCCTCTAGTCAGAATGCATTTTCTCACTGACATTGGCAACCTGACTTTTAGACAGAGCAGCAATATGTTATAGAAACAGTGATTGGAGAGATGGCAAGCTTTTGTTTGTTGGAGTACAGCCACCTATTTATTTTTGACAAGGTCAAAAAACTCCTTTAATTCAACTTTACACTTGGCTGTTGATGAAAAGGGGCTACATGCTTTGACATAAAATAATCTACATCAACATCAAATAATAAACATTTTAAAGCATACCTACTAATAACAGAATTCAGGACAGCAACTGAGCAGAAATATCCACCTGTCAAAGACTGTGTTTCTGGAGTGTTCTGCTAATTCTTTGTAAGCACTGAGCATATAACTCAGTGAAGTCTAATTACATTTCAGATGAATAGTAATTTAAACAAAATAACAACAACAAAAAGGACATTTTAAAATGAGTTGCAGAACAAATCCTCAGACCACATTTTCAAAAAAAATAAAATAAAATAAAATAAGAAGGAAAAAAAAAAAGAGGAAAACACACAAAAACAATGAGTTCCTTTTCTTAGTTTCCACCCTTAGTATCTATTAAGAAAAGTTACAGAAGCGCTATAGTGGCTAGGACAAGGATAGATGAGCGAAAAATATTAAATCATTCCAAATCACTGCTTGCAATTTTTAGGGATTGCACCAACACAGATAAACTAAGACATATATGTTTGCACTTGTAGAGTAGACAAAATTACTTTACTCATTGCAGAAGAGCAACATTTTGAAGATGTGCCCATATGGCTTCTTCACACACTTACCTTTGTACATCCACTAATGGAATTCATTTCTAAGATTCAGTAAAGCATAGAGTCTCTTGTAAGAAGATATTAGATAGTCTGGTCTTCAGATAGTCTTCATTCAGATTATGAAACATTAGTGCTAAATATTTTTTGTATTTATGTCTCTGAAAGTGATAACTATTTGTGTGACAATGTAGCTGGAATTCTCTATGGATACTTGGTAATCCTGTGTACACTGTATTTTCATATTTGAACTCAAACCAATCCTATCCTACGAATGTGCAACAGGAATAATCTGTCATAACTGTTAAAGAAAACATGACCGTGGATATTTTTGTATTCCTTCTCCATTTCTCTAATTTACCAAAAACTTTAGCAGAAGTGATGTATTAGAATTCATTAATAAATTACACAAGTGTCATCTGAAAACCCATCAACAATAATTTGCATGACAGAACACTGAAAATGGCAATACTTAATTTTTAACAAGGTCAAAAGTCTCCATCAGTTCTTCACCAATTCTAACTGGTGATGAATTGAAGTGCTATATTTTCAGAAGTATAGAAGTGGCAGAAGTCCTTCATAAATGAATTATAAACAAAGTATTTTGAATAATGGAAATAATGCACAGCTCAGAATAAATTCAAAAAACACAAATGAAGTAGTTTTTATATCAGATTTTCAATATGCAAATCTGCAACTTTATTAAGACAGTTCGTACTTTTCTTAGATATAGCTTATTTTTCATCAGTGAAGGCTCAAAACCTTTTCTCTCTGCAAGTAAATTCTCTTCACTAAATGGAAAACCACTATCCAGCTCCAGATATTACCTGAACAGAGCAACAGCCCTGCTCACCACAAAGAGATGGTGAGAAGCAAAAAGTCTGTGTTTCAGAATGATGAGAAAATCTCTGATACAGAAGAGCACATCCCACAAGTGATCTCATACATCTACTAGTGACAAAAATGTTTTCAGTATTAGGTACAACTGCTATTGGTAGTCAGTACCTTTTGCTCTGTAGGAAGTGATTATGCAAAGTAATCTCAAGAGCTACAGAAACCTAATTGTGTATTTCTGAAAAGGATATATACACTCTTCAAAAATGAAAAAAAAAAAAAAGTACAATACAAGCACACGAATTTAAAATTAAAAGTCATAAACCAGTGATTTTGACATTCACTAGAGATGATAAAAAAAAAAGTGAGAAAAAAAAAAAAGAGAGAAAATTAGAGGAATTGAAATATTTCTATATTTTTTCTATAACTAAGAAAAGCAAAACTACACAAGTTCTGTAGCTCTTCAGTCAGAACATAGATCAATCCTGAATAGTTTTACAAATTCATTTATATCATTTGATTAACCAATACTCCCACTTTTCTCACAGATTATAAAATGAAGGATTCTTTTCTATGATTGAAGGAAAAAAAAAAAAAAATCATCCCCTTAAAAGGGGACCCATAAGTGGCACACAAACTCTAGTACACATTAAATCACAGCCAAAGCCATAATTTCTTGAAAGACAAGTAATTCTCTGTTTTACATTCCAACTGTGCAGGAACACTTGAGTACCTCCCATAGAAGCCTGCATCTGTGTTAACCCACTCTAGCTATTTTCAAATTTGAAATATTACAAATATTCAGGTGCATGTATGTTTTAAAAGACTGGGCATTATTCATTACATTAGTAACTTTTAATCAAGGAACTCATCAAGGAAGTAGGTCAAAGCCAGTCTGGTCAACCTGATGCTGGTTACCCCGTGGATGTGCCATCATCCATGTTCTCAAGAGGTTTTGTTTGAATTTGAGATCAAAACTATTTCTATCATCAAAACACGTCTTTTTTTTTTTTTTTTTTTTTTTTTCCTATTCAAAGCTCAAGCTAGCAACTGTGATTAGAAAACAAAATGCAAATACTTCTGAAGAAACAAGATGAGGGGAACAATTTCATGATTGCTGACTGATATCAGCAGGCCTACACAAAATAGTGCAATTATTGTGTATTAGGTGAGAAAGGCTAGGTAAAAGTAGAGCGTCTGCCAACCAAAGATTCTGTTTAGAGGCTTTCTTTCTACGTAAGCATAGGCAGCTTGTGGCAACCCCACAAATTCTTTTTTTTTCTATTCCAGAATTGTATTTCACCCCCAAATAAAACTTTTCCAAATGTCACCAATACTGATTGTAATGGTTGGCACAGAACACTTTATCAGTTATTCAATACAAGACAAAACCATTTCAAAACTAGACAGTCAAGGGGCAGGGAATCCTGGATTTTTAGATCTCTGGCTACATCCATTTAAACAGGATTGTTCAAGACAGAAAGCTGCACCATACAGGTTGGAATTTAAGTACTTTGCTCCACACACACACAACACAAGCACTCAAGCCCCCACTATTAAAAGAGCTCTCAGTATTCCACAGAAGTCCATCTCCCTCACTTTCAGAGTGACAGCTTCTTTGACACCCTCTTTTCCCTCTTGAGACCAGGGCACAATTAATCATGTTGTATTGCTGGTGCAGAACACCTCACCCACTTTCCTCATCTTCAATTCTTTTCACTCCATTCTCTTTATCTCTAGGGCTGCTCTCATCTATGAGCAGAACTGCAAGATAAAAAGAGGAACAAAGAAAATAGCTTTAAAATACCTTTGGTGGTGCTTTCATTTCCCTCAAACCCTTTGGAAGTTTAAACAGTTCTGTTCTGCTTAACTCTTTGTTGACTGTGGATTTTTTATCTCTCACCGTCAATAACCTTCATACCAGGAAAATCAACTTGCAGATATGAAAGACAGGTGAAATACATACAGACTGAAAATAATACATTTTTACATCCTTTTGTTCTATAATGCTTTCCCTCTTTAGAGACAAAATGCCTGCTTGCTCCAGGTGTAAATCTTAAAAGTCAGCAACAGGTCATTCTTTTGCCTTTGAGGTAAAGTATCATTAAGTGCAGTGAAAATGAGGCCTATATTCCTTCCCTCTTTATATTTAAAAATGTTTCTCATCATAAAGCAATAAAATGTTATTCTTTCACAGTTTGTTTTTGGTCCCCTGAGAGAAAATGAAATGTTTGCAATATTTACCCTCAAATTAACTGTAATAACTTGGTCTAAATAAAGACTGTTTCACAGAAGTCTATTACAAATGAGAACTATTTACTGTATATTATGTGCTACATATATTCTTGATTCTTCCTCTTCTCCAGAAATTAAACTAAAAACGTGCATAGCTTTTTAACTGATGGAACCCTACCTGAAAAGAAACAAGACTAGCTTTGTAAAAGTTCCCCATCATAAGGTCCAAATAGCTCATTGGATCCACAGAATAGCATCCAAGTAACCCAGGGAGCTAGGATCACCTCCTCCAGAATAGGTGATTACCTGGCCTAACTTAGATGAGAACTTATTTACAGCTGGACTGATGAAGAAGTAGCCTTCAGAAAGTCGGGAGCACTGCCTCAACTCATATTTCTTTGTGATCAAAGTCATTCTGACTGCTTTTGATACCAAATGTGCTTTTGAGATGGTTTTCTTTTGAGTGGTCAAACCTGGAAATATTACACTTCTATAACAGGTTGCCGAGGGAGGTAATGGAGTCACCGTCCCTGGGGGTGTCTAAGGAAAGGTTGGATGTAGTACAAAGGGACATGGCTTAGTAGGTAATATTGATGGTAAGGGGTGTTGTGGTTTAACCCGGCCAGCAGCTAAACACCACACAGCCGTTCGCTCACCCTCCCTCCCCCCTCCCTCTCTGGGATGGGGGAGAGAAACGGGAAAGTGAAGCCTGTGGGTTGAGATAAAGACAGTTTATTAAGATAATAATAATAATAATAATAATAATAATAATAGTAATATGTACAAACAAGTGATGCACAATGCAATTGCTCACCACCCGCTGACCGATGCCCAGCCCAACCCCGAGCAGCTGGCCCCCACCCCGGCTAGCCACCCCTATATATTGTTCAGCATGATGTCAGATGGTATGGAATACCCCTTTGGCCAGTTTGGGTCAGCTGTCTTGGGGTCTGTCCCCTCCCAGCTCTTGCTGCACCCCCAGCCTGCCTGCTGGCAGGACAGAGAGAGGAGCTGAAAAGTCCTTGGCTTAGTTTAAGCACTGCTCTGCAACAATTAAAACATCAGCATGTTATCAACACTCTTCTCATCCTAATCCAAAACACAGCAGCCTACCAGCTACTAGGAGGAAAAATAACTCTGTCCTAAGTGAAACCAGGACACAAACAAACAAAAACAAACAAACAAACAACAACAACAACAAAAAACTTTATTCCAAAACCCAGTCACCCACAGCTGCCTTGCGTAAGTGGCACACCTAGCATTCTTCAAGGAAGAATGAGAGATCATTTCTCTGCCAAATATGCTGGTTTCACTGCACAGATGAATGCACAGTTTGACTCCCATTGAACAGCTGGAAGTCATTCCAGATAACATTCCCAACAAGCTCTTGGTGCTCATCTTCTATTGACACCAGACACCCTGACACCAGACTAGTAAAATAGACTGGGTGCAATACATTTTTGGCTGCAATGTTTTTCTTGAGGATAACAATGGGTGGGAAGGGAGAACAATAACAAAAGCAGGAACAGAAGAGTCAAGAAGTACAAGAAATTGGCTGGACAGTGGAAGAAACAGCAAAACCAAAATCACATTTGTCCTGTAGTTTCTCATGACTCTTCAAATTATAGTCCACATTTCCTTCCCATGGGATACAATACTTATGAATTGTTCTTGTTCTAGTCTATTTAATATGCTCAAAGAGACCAAGGAGGACATGTTAGTGTATGCATATACATATGCATATAAGTAGTATTTCAGAATAAAAATTGAAACATGAACTCTCCTTCACAAGATGGCAGGTATCTTCACAGATAAATTGCCTAGAAACATAGATGTTCTGTGCAAAGCCATTTTATGTAAAAATTAAAGTGCTATAAACAATCCAAAGGGACATGTCCTGACATCACCCATAATCTACAGTTGGAAGCAAAATGCATTAGTGGTAATGTTTTATGGAAGAAGTGACTGGGAAGACACTCAGGGAGCATTATGTATGGTAATGTAAGAATAAGTATTTCAGTATGGTGCTCATTGTGTAAAAAAACATACATGGACTCAAAGTGACAATGAAATGGCACCTTGCATCCTACTTATTTCAGGAAATTTTAGGTTTTAAACAGTCTTCTGGGTTGAATAACAAATTGCTAAGCCCCAAAAAAATGGGCATACATTGCATAAAAGATTTCAAAATAGACATAGCAATACAGACTTCAGATGCTAATCTCATTCATTATGTGTATTGTCAGTGTCTCTAAGGTCTCTTAATTGGTGTTTTTATAAACTTAAAATTAACCCATGATGTGAAAAGCTCATCTATGTTGGCTCTTGAGCAAAGTCATAGTTCCTCTAGAATTAGACATGTATTTCCTGCAGACATCTCTGAGAGCCACTGACATGCTTCACTAAATATCTTGATATTTCAGCATATGAAAAAACAGAGTGCTATATCCCTAAAAATTATTTTGGGTGGATTTAGGGATCCCTACCACAGATGCAAAGACTAAGTCTAAAAATCCAGTAAGTAGCCGCATTGTGCCCTATTCTGCTGTAGCTTTACTATCTCTTTTCACAAGCATATAAGAAAAAGTTAAAGCAAAACAGAGATGTCATGAATATAATTTTTGCAACTATTATTTCTGGATGCTACAGTCATATTTTTTACCCTTAATTTACTCACTGGGGAAAAGTTAGGAAAAACAAACATTCACTAAACTTTCAGCTCATAACTGAAATACTAATTCTATGAGATGCCATAAATATGTGATTTGCCAAGTTAAAACTTAGATACCAATTTGACCTGAACTAAACTGAGTTAAATGTAGTACCGTAAATCCACTTCAGAATACCATCTTTGCTAACATCAGCACAGGTCCAAGGAGGAAAACAGAAACACACCAAAAACATGCATACCAAAAGAAATAAAAACAAAACCCACAAACACACCCCATCAATCTTTCAGACCTTTTTTTTTTTCCTTTTTTTTTTTTTTTTTTTTTCTGAAAGAACTCTCATGAGCAGCTGATGCTAAACCACAGGTCTTGTCAAAACCAAAATATGAACTCAGGGCCACAGGTTGGTGAAATACCTTTCTTTCTAAATTGTTAATGCTAGCAGTAACCTAAAATGAAACCTTAGTCAACACCAAATTGTAATTTATGACCAGATAACTGAAACACAGTTGCACTCAACTCTTGTGAGAAACTGTATGTAATGCCTATTTGTTTGATTCATTTACTAATTTTTCTCAAGCACAGTAGTGCATGAGAAATAATCAATTTATTGCCGATGAATTTTATTTTGTCTCCTTTTAATAGATGGACAGTTTCTCCTAGTAGAAAAGTCTATATGAACTCCATATATTTGTTTTTATTCACATGCAGATTTTGTACATTTTTTGAAATTTCACTGAATCACAGAATCACAGAATTTCTAGGTTGGAAGAGACCTCAAGATCATTGAGTCCAACCACTGACCTAACACTAACAGTCCCCACTAAACCATATCCCTAAGCTCTACATCTAAACGTCTTAAAGACTTCCAGGGATGGTGACTCCACCATCCCTGGGCAGCCTGTTCCAGTGCCTAACAACCCTTTCAGTAAAGAAGTTCTTCCTAACGTCTAATCTAAAAATCCCCTAGCGCAACTTAAGCCCATTCCCCCTCATCCTGTCACCAGGCACGTGGGAGAACAGGCCAACCCCCACCTCACTACAGCCTCCTGTGGTGGTTTGACCGTATTAGGCAACTGAACACCACAACCGCTCTCTCACTCCCCCTCCTCAGATGAGGAGGGGAAGAAGTAAAGGGAAAAAAACAACTCACGGGTTGAGATAAGGATAATTTTAATAAAGAGAGAAATATATTATCAAGGAAATATTATATTAATTAAACAATTATTAACAATATTATTATTATTAACAATATTATTATTAATTAAACAATTCAACTAAAGGGAGGAAAGGGAAAAGGGGAAGAGGAAGGGGGAAAGGGAATAACAAAACAAGTAAAGGCTATGTGGAAATGCAGAGGGGAAAAAAAAAAAAATTACTCTCTACTTCCCACAAATAAGCGATGCTTGACCACGTCCTTGAAGCAGGGCCTCAATGCACGTAGCCGGTGTTCGGAGAGGAGGACAGACGTTTTCGCAACGAGAGCCCACCCCACCCCTCTTCCTCCTTTTCCCACCTTTTATTGCTGAGTGTGACATCATATGGTATGGAATATCCCTTTGGTTGGTTTGGGTCAGCTGCCCTGGTGATGTTTCTCACTTTTTGCCCACCCCCTAGGAGGGCTAGAGAAAGTCCTGATGCTGTGCCAGCACTGCTCAGCAGCAGACACAACACCAGTGTGATACCAGTGCTGTTTTAGCTACAAGTGCAGAGCATAGCACTGTATGGGCTGCTGCAGGGAAAGTTACCATCCCAGCTAGACCCAGTACACCTCCTTTAAGGTATCTGTAGAGAGCGATAAGGTCGCCCCTGAGCCTCCTCTTCTCCAGACTGAACAAGCCCAGCTCCCTCAGCCGCTCCTCATAGGACTTGTTCTCCAGGCCCCTCACCAGCTTCGTCGCCCTTCTCTGGACCCACTCAAGCACCTCCATGTCCTTCTTGTAGCGAGGGGCCAAAAACTGAACACAGTACTGAAGGTGCGGCTTCACCAGAGCCGAGTACAGGGGGACGATCACCTCCCTAGCCCTGCTAGTCACACTGTTTCTGAAACAAGCCAGGATGCTGTTGGCCTTCTTGGCCACCTGAGCACACTGCTGGCTCATATTCAGCCGACTATCAACCATCACTCCCAGGTCCTTCTCTGCCTGGCAGCTCTCCAACCACTCATCTCCCAGCCTGTAGCTCTGCTTGGGGTTATTGCACCCCAGGTGCAGGACCCAGCACTTGGCCTTGTTGAACTTCATGTAGTTGACCTCAGCCCATCGGTGCAGCCTAACGAGACCCTCCTACAGAGGGCCTTCCTACCCTCAAGCAGATCGACACACGCACCTAACTTGGTGTCATCTGCAAACTTACTGAGGGTGCACTCAATGCCCTCGTCCAGATCATCGATGAAGATATTAAAGAGGACCGGCCCCAGCACCGAGCCCTGGGGAACGCCACTAGTGACTGGCCTCCAACTGGACAAAGACTCCATTTACCATGAGTCTTTGGGCCCGGCTATCCAGCCAGTTTCTAACCCAACGAAGCGTGCGCCAGTCCAAGCCAAGAGCAGCCAGTTTCTTGAGGAGAATGCTGTGGGAGACGGTGTCAAAAGCCTTGCTGAAGTCAAGGTAGACCACATCCACAGCCTTTCCCTCATCCACCCAGCACGTCACTTTGTCATAGAAGGAGATCAGGTTCATCAAGCAGGATCTGAAAGACATCTAATTTTTTTGAAGTATTAATAGTTCCTTTAGCCACCCATGTAACCTGTGAAATGGGTGAGCTGTATTGCACACATAGAAAGCTGTGATTGGAAAATGGACTTTTGTCACCTAGAACAGGATTAGGAGTGGCATTGAATCACTATACAGATACCCTTCTGAAAAAAGTTACATTCAAACTTCAGAAGGGAGTGAACTGGATTATGTACAATGAAAAATTTTGTGAACATATCAGAAAGAAATTCTTGATTTTTTGAATCAGTCCTTGAAGTATAATTAACCTGCTGGAGATTCTTAGGGGAGGTCTTCTGGGGATATGCTTATTTTTTTTCATATCATTCCAGAATAAACATGGCATTATGAGTGGATTAGGTGAGTGTTCTTTTGTAGATAAATAAATAAGCATACAATCTCCAGTTGTCCTTATGCAAAAGAAAAAAAAAAAAAAAAGACTTTTCCATATCAAGTTCATATATACAGAGGAAGTGATTATGCCCCACAGAGTTCATGCAATCTACAGTGTCAATTACTGTAAGCTCCAACTATTAAACCATTCTAAAGGTTGCTTATTGCAGAGAATGACAGATATGTGATTAACTGGAGCCATAATATGACAGAGATCATAAGCATAATTTTAAGTAACACTGAAAATCAAGGGGATATTGTTCATTAAAATAAAGTATAATATATCAAATAAAGATAATGACATTCCATTCCTTTCCAATTAGACACCACCAGGTTTTCTGAGAAGCCAGTCCTCCTGACAATGACTCCAAAGGCAAATCTGTCAATGAAAACAACACCAAATGAGGTTAGGTTATTTATACCTGGTAAGCAAGGTGACAGACTGATAACCATTAACAGTTATGTAGACAAAAAAAAAAAAAAAAAAGTGTTGGATTTAATGAGATTCAGACTTCAGAAAATGCACTACGAAGAAGTTCAAATTGTTCAAATTGTTTAAAAAGAAGTTCAAATAACAAACCAACTTTTTTTTTTTTTTAGAAAAAGCTAAGAGGTGACCTCATTGCTCTCTACAACTTCCTAAGAAAGTGAAATGGTGCTGGTCACAGATGAGAGGGCATGTGAGAGAAGTGCAAAGCTGTGCCAGAGGAGGTCCAGACTGGATTTTAGGAAAAAATCTTTACTGTGACATTGGTCAAACACTGGAACAGGCTTCCTAGAAAGATGGTTGGTGCCTATCAGTGTTCAAGAGGCATTTGGATAATGTCCTTAATAATATACTCTAACTTTTGCTTATCTCTGAAGCTTTGAGGCTTTGATGATCCTTATAGGTCCCTTCCAACTTCCTATAGTCTATTCTGTTCTAAACAAAATGTCACAACCTTAAACTATCAAATTCTATGCTCCACCTATTACTCTTAATATTATAATTATTATAAATTTAATTTTGCATATTATGAATCTAATCTTACATGACTACAGTTGTAACATTTATGAGACTGATGAATGAGGGCTATGGAATACTTTGAAATAAGTTTCTTGTTGCAGCTGAAAGGCAAAGTCTTTAGAATAGTTGTTATGCATATAAATATTAGCAAATGAGAAAAAGAAAAGTCACAAAGATATTCCATGCATCAAAATATTTTTAAAAGTTGTCATGACATGACCACCAATATAACCTAATCTTTCATGCAAGATACTCATTAAAGATTTAAGCTACAGCCTCTAACAGGTTCAAAATAGTGGTTCAAAATCACGTTGACTGACAGAACACCTACCACTTCCTAAGCCACTTGGGATACCTTATTTAACTATCAAAGAAAGCTAATGAAAATTCACATATCTCACATACAAGGTGGGGGGCTCTGGTAGCCAACCTAGGCTGAATAAGGAGCTTAAATCTCCTTATGCACCAGTGATTTGGAAAAGTATTTAATCTGTTTTCCTAAAGTAAAGACCTTACTCACCCTCCTGTGGTCATTTCTAGGCATTCAAATTCATTGGTTTTTCCAGGACTGAATATTGCAAGAGATTTTTGCAACATTTCTATTTTGTAGTTTTTATTTGTTTCTTGATATTACATACAGCATTTATAACCAAAATATATGAGCTGCTGAAGTGCTTGTAAGTCCAAATGAGAGACTACATCCTCAATTTACCAGCCAGAGTTCAAGTACAACTTATCTGTTTACCTAGAAAAACACATAATTTGTGAAACAAGTGTGTACAAACATACAGTTAAGAATCCACAAGGAACTGTTTTTAATGGGGTTTTAACAACTAGTCATATGTTTTAGGCAGTGACACAACACAGGGTGAAAGCTTTTTAGCTTTCAACAGGAATAAAATAAGAAAGAAATGAAAGAATGTCAACAAATAGGGAAAAATCAAACACAAAAAAAGTTGATGGAATTACATGAGTTCTTAGCAAGACATATAGAAATATTCATGCTTAGCAGGGTCATAAAAAGTATTTAAGAACTCAAGTACTCAGTTTTCTCTCTCTTGAAAATAGGTAACAACAAAGGTTATAGTGTTTATTAGGTTCTAAAATCACTTTTTGTTTTCTTTTGTTTTGCAGACTTTAAGGACATTGAAACATATTGAATAGAACAGGTAAGTGGGTTTCCATTTGGTTATAACAGATCCCTAATCAGTCTCCAGAATATGCTGAGAACTGTTGATAACTGAAAAAAATTGCCTTTGAGTACAGATGTTTGTAAGTAGAGAGTGCAAGATGTCTCTATGAAAGGTTGCTTCTTATATAAACCAAGGATTTTCCTATAAATGTGCAATGCTATTGTAATTAATTGATGTAATTTCTACTATAGGGTATATATTAATGTAAATCTCCATATCTCCATCGACATTCTTATTCTCAAGAACACCAGATGTTAAATTAAAATAATTAGGTAAGAAGCTACAAGCCCTTCTAGATCAAATTGAACACTCAACAGTTAAGGCTATAACTGCAGAATACCGGTACATTTCCAAACTGCACAACTATTAAATTTTTAAAAGCAATCTAGGTTTGTGGAATCATTCAAGATAGCCTTTTCATCCCAGATCAGTCACAAAGAACTTGGTCAGACCTGCTGACAAGCTATGCAGGGCTTTATTTCACTGCTTTAAGACCACTGTGAAGACAGTCAACAAATTTCTATTTTCTTCATAAATAAGAAAAGACAGAGGATACAATATTTTGCTACATGTTGTGGTGGTTTTACCGTGCTAGGCACCTGAACACCACAACCGCTCTCTCAAAGCTAACATCCCAGCCAGACCCAGTACAAATATGCATACTTTGCTCCCCATTCAGCTTTCAAAACAATAACGTCTTTACCTTATTTTAGAATGGGAAATAAAGCAAACATGACATCTTTTACTAGAGGAGTGTATTTAAAGAAAATTTGCAGTACCAGTGATACCCTAGCAAACTTATATTTTAATGACAATATATTATATTTATGAAACTTTAAGTTATAATATTGTTTCAATAAAGCTGATATATTTTTCATTGGATGTAACACACATACATAGTTGAATAATTGAAAGAAAAAATATATATATTCACCTGACGAGGTCTTCAACAAATCAGAATTTTTAAGCAGCATCCAGCTCTAGATAACATTTATGCATGCATGCTGAAAGGAACTAAATGACAATGAGTTCTTAGAAGGTACTTTTTTATTTTTCTTCCATAAGTAGCCTAATGCCTATTTGTTTCCATTGTCTCGATAAAATACATAGTTCACAAACATGTCTGAAAATAGAAAGTAAAACAATAATTTTAAAATTATTCAATAAGCCTCCATGTAATGGAGCTAAAGCAGTTATAAAACAGAATCTCTTTTTGAAACAAATTCCTATCAATGATTTACCAGTTAACCAGTTAATCACTGTGTTCTGTCAGAAAGAATACTAGTGCAATAATCCCTTCAACAATGAGTTTAAATAATAATAATAGTAATAATAATAATAAAAACAATAGCCACCCTAGTGACTACTTTTTCCTCATTAGAGTAGAATACAGGTGGCCGTGGAGTTCCAAGACAAGAAGTTTTGCATGTATTTTGGCAGGTGAAGACTGACAAACAGAATGCCAAGATTCACAGATTTTATGGTAATTAATAAATATTTACTTTCAAATTTCACTATTAAAAACCCAAAACATTTGAAATGAACATTAACGGAAGATCTAGAAGATACTGATGTTTATTTACCATAATAGCATACTAAAAGATTTCAAAAAGGGACTCTCATTTAATGAAAACAAAAGGATTCTGCAATAAATATTGGCAGTACAGATAAAGAAAGTCTGTGAGGGCTGAAAGAACTTCAGTATCTGAGTTCCAAATATGTTTTAATGTGAGATGCAGGATAACTGAACAAAGGTAAATCTAAATAGGATGGAAATACTTAGAGATGAGGCAGGGCAACAACACCATTAACAGTGATAAAAAGAAGGGTGAGACATTTAAAAAATCAGATGATGTAGAAACTGATTTGTAAGAAGCTAAGGGTGTTTGTGTAATTTGAATTAACATGTTTGGAAGAAAACAAAACCAAACCATTTTTCTGCATGTTGCAAAATGAAGTGTTGTATATTTTGTGTGTTGAATATGAGTTTAGTAATACCAAGAGTTCACAGTTGGAACTGAAAATTAAAGAAGAAAAGAATGAATACATTTCTGGGGAGCATTGTATCTAGAAGGCAATCTATGTTACCAACAACTTCAGATATTTACATTTAATCCCTCTCTTACTACATAAGCCAAAATAGTAGAATTCTAGAACTGTGTACATAATTGCTAAATCTGCAAAAGAAGAGGATGTGCTACATTGTGTCTAACTCCCAGTAATTTGTACTACACAAATTCAAAGGAGTATCCAAATTTAAGAAAAAGCCAGAAGCATATTGCCTCATTTTAGCATACACTATCTATTTGGCACTTGCTGCTATTAATGGTGATAACTCAGCTGTTGGTGATGATTCTAGAACACAGAATCTACATATAGTGTAATACATTGGATGAGGGTGATAAAATGTAATTAGATGAAAATTCACTAATTGGCTTATGATAACATGAGCTGCTTATAATTAAAATGATTGTAATTTCACCTGACTTCTTAACGATAAATACAAAGCTGTATGATCTACTGTACATTAGCACAAGCTCTCAGTATAAAATACCTTTAATATTGCTAGTTTTTTTAGCACCTGAAACTCTGAGTTCAATACTCTTCTGCAGCTGTTCTAAGAGACCATTACATCTTCTACTCAATTATCTACATCTTTATTTCTTTGCTTATTAAACCAATTTCTCCTTCACCTGCTTCTAGGTCTTTGCACTCAGATCTCCAGAAGGTGTATAGTATAGTTTGTTAGTATAACTAACTATACTATAAATAGTATAGTTAGTTAGTATAACTTAAACAGTATAGTATAGTCTACAAACCTGCACAAGAGCTTTTCTTATATAAATTACATCTGCTCATCCACTCCCCACTATATTAGTCTTCCTTAACTACCTATATTTACCTTTCATTTAAGATGAAAAAGAAAGAAAATGACCAGTTTTAATATCTATCCTACATCAGAAGCCTTTAGCATATTATTGAAAAAGTTGTAAGAGCTGTACACTCTATAAACTCTTACCTCAAATAATTACTCACTGTTTAAGATTAAATTTTCCCTTACAGTATTTCCATAGCTGTCACAGAGGTGAGATGTGAGTGCATTGTGAGTGTGAGTATGAACATTGACATACATGTTCTTCTTGCTGACTGAGTATTACATTCAGTCCAATGGCTCAGAAGGAAAGGAAGACTCAGGTGGATAGCTTTGGGTGGTCATTGCATCAAGAAAATGCTTTCTCACTCTTTTTCAAAGACTCCTTCCTTTTGCCTAATGAAAACTAATTTTTAATCTCTCCTTACACTAGCAAAACTGATAGGAAAACAAGAATAAGCTGTTACAACATTTCCAAAAATGAAGCCAACCAGCCAATCATCTAGATACTTAATTTCATTAATGAGCTGCACTATACTACTGCAGACACTTCATGTACCTTTGTTCTGTAGATCAAATTTGTTGGATGTGAAAGCTCTCCGTAAGATCTTTAGTTCTATCACAATGATGATATAGCAGTCTTGATCTTAAAATCTTCCCCTATATATATATATATATAGATATATATATATTATAATAATAATGAAAAAATAAATGCAAATCTTCTCAGTAGCATATGTACAGATAATGGCCAAATTTATTCTTTCCTATTTCTAGCTACTTTATAAATATTAGAATAAAGGCAAATATTTCCTACTTTACTATTTTAAAGACTGACATCTTTACTCTTTTAAAGCCTACACAACCAAAAACTGACCTTGCCATTTCTGGCATTTTTTGCTCCAATTCACCAATATTTTTATCTTACCAAGGTGTTTTTGTTGTTGTTGTTATTTTGTTTGTTTTGTATTTGTGCGTATGTTCTTTCCTTTTCTTCCCATCTCCCCATTTGTTTCCCCTCCCCAAGTTTATTTTATTACCTTTTTACTCTTCTTTTTAGGAGTTCTTCTCTTAGGGGAACATTCTGTAATGACTATAATCAGCAAAGATACTAGATCCTCCAGAAATTTTGACTGTTCTTCTGCTATTGATATTACCTGCATATTCCTTCATTTCTTATCCTACATATCACATAGCACCAGCGAAAAACACACAGCCCACTTTCATTCTAATGCCCATAACTGAGCTTTCCTGCATCATCATGTGCTCTTTCCACATTTGCACATGGCCATTATGATAAAAATCTTAATTGCCGATCCAGACTTGACACACAGACGACAGTATTGGAAGATGAGAAATGAACCTCACAGCTAAGAATTACTCAACCACACAACTCTGTCTAGCTAAAAGGACACATGGACATTGAAAAAAGACAACAACAACAACAACAACAAAATTAATGGAAATTAGCATGAAGATTGATAGGAAGTTATTCAATCTTCTATTAGATTGGATCTGGAAGAAGGTCTAGCTATTGAAAGAAAAACCCTCTGTTTAAATCTGCACTTGACACAGAAACCACTGGTTAGTATTCTACAGTTCCCCTCTGACCTTAAAAATCTATTACTCTACAAATTTACTCTAAAGAAAGCACTCATCTCTCTTGTATCTGAAAATATAATCTAACATCAAATGTTAAATTAAAGATGCAACTCTCAGAAGATAAAACTAATTAGTTTCATTAGTACATACCCCACAAGGTACACAAGTACTTGTTTGAATAATAATGTTAATATTAGGAAACTGTAGCCAAATCAGTTGTGCTTCATTACACAATCCTACTATAGCTGCAGCATTATTTCAATTTGACTCAGCACATATAGACACTTAGTACTCTGAGGCAAAAAAAAATTTCATAGTTTATGCAAAATATATATATATATATATATTTTACTTCTTTGTTGAATGTGTCTTTGGAAAAGTTATTAAAAAAAAAACATATCAGGTGTATATAATAAGACATCTCAACATAGCAACTACAAAACCCATTTTAAACATCTTTCAATGGAGAAGTATGCAATTATTTTATTTTTTAGTAGACTCATGGGTAATAAGTTGAGAATGTTGCAGAGACCAAAATTCCCTAGAAACTCTTTACACTAACTGATATTCACGTTCAGTCATGCCTATGAAAACAGAACTGCTGAAGTCAGAAATAGAACTGCTTTCATACTCATTTGGTCTTGGAATAAACAAGTATGACAAGGACTCTTGAAGATCTTCCGGCTTCCTTACAGTCCACAGAAAGGTGATTTAAATTTATTTATTTATTTTTCTTTTAGTTGCATCTAGAGTCAAAAGCAAACAACAGCAATAAAAAAAAAAAAAAAAAAAAAAAACAACAACAACAACAACAACCTACAAACTTACCTTTTTCCCTATCAAGCCCAACACACACCTTCCCTTCCTGGCTCCCTCCCTACTGAATACATACAAGATTAATTCATTAAGTTAACATTAGCTTCCGTACCTGATTTGCAGTTTGTTACATTTGTTCAAATCTTGTATTTCCCAGTTTCATTCAGGTAAAAAACTAAACATTTTCAGCAAGACCTTATAAAAATAGGCTTAAAATGAACACATAAGAATATTACAGATGTAGATTTACAAAAGGAACAAACTTCTCCTACTGACTCTTATCTGCAGAAATACATATTCCTCTTAGTTAACTAAGCTTTCCTTGAAAGGAGTATTTTTCTCCACCTCCTGTTATCAACCAATGCTCTCAAAATTAGCAGGTTCATATTGGTGAAAATGACTATATAGGGTGCAAAGATTTATCTGTTCACATATAGTTGCAACAGACATGGGAAGCATATTTAAGTAATAACAATAATAATATAAAAGCAGCATTCAGAGTACAGTGGAAAGTATGATTTCTAAAATTCAGATTGCTCTTGATAGGCTATTTTAGATATACTGAATGATTGTATAACGATAAAGGACAGGGACCATTTATGCAGAAGAAAGGGGGTATTCTGTCTTTAATCTTGCATTAGCAAGAGCTGCTGTGATGCAGTTGCCATTGAGAAAAACCAGTTCAAAAGCAGAAATGAGGTAAGGGGAAGGGGAACTGCAAAACGGCACTTTGTGAACATCTCTCCTGCCAGGACCAATAATTCATCCTTTATTTTACAGAACGTGTCATACAAAGACAAGAATAGTATGTCCTGTGTCAAATCAATGAAGCCAGCTCTTTGTCCTGTACCTCAGCAACCATTATGAAAAATTAATTTGCACAGTGTGCAACCACACTTCAGTCCAATTATATTCCCAGGTAGCAAATTCTTGATTGTGTCCCAGCTCCAGGTAAGACAGGCAGGGGGCAACTCCAAATGGGCAGGGGCCAGCTTGAAGCTTGTAGGCCCAGACACAATTCAAACCAAGGCTTATGGGCTAGCCCACCATCATAGAGACTACTGCAATGACTTCAGGTTTATTGTCTGTGAACTTGTCACATTAGTTAGGGCTTCAAAACTGAGTCAAAATGGGTATTATTTCCAACATTGAGGATTATTCTTGCTACATTTGTCTCCAAAGTTTTCACTAGTGAGTGGCAGAAGGTACTGTGCTGTCACTAGTGCATAATTATGTCATCTTCAATCATTGTGGTGGTTGAACTTCACTTTTTTTTTTTTTTTTTGGTTGTTGATGGTGGTGTGTTTTGTTGTTGTTGTTGTTTTCCTTTCTCTAAAATTCCTCACAGAGAGGCACAACAATTCTTGCAAGTATGACATCAACATTTATATGCTAGTTATTTATTTCCACTTCAGAGCACATGCAATTAGAGTTCTGTTGACTCGAGCACATAAAGCAAATATGTTGTTGTTCAGCACCAGAGTACCACAAACTCCAGATGTTGTTTTATTAAAGACGTCACACCTAGTTCATAAATGATGACAAAAAAATAAGGCCATACCATGCACTGAATACTACCTTGTTCTGGAAATTTCCTAAGGAAATACAATTAAGAGTTCCTCTTCTCTATCTGGAATGACTTCCTTAAAGCATTAGTTCACTGCTATGTCATCTCTCATCCCACGGATTTCTCCATTATCAGCACCTCTGCCTCCATTGCAGTATGAATCTGTTCAAAGTCATTAATCACTGCTGTTACTGCTGATAATAATATTTTACATGAAGGGTGAGAAAAAAAAAAATACTGTGTGTACTGAATTTTATGGACTTTTTCTCATTTACACAGAAAAAGTGAGAGGCTAACCTCCTGCCCTCAACAAGAGACAGTAAACACAATATACAAGAGCATCAAATCTCCACGATGTCTAGAACGTGCCATCACATAACTCCATAAAAATTAGTCCATGTGCTCACACAAGCACAGTCCTGATTTTCATCTGTTGGATTTCTTAAAGATACTCTTATGTTGAGGATTGTCACTGTAAAGTCGGGTTACACAATAGCAGTTGTCCCTGAAACACACAGTTCTCACAAAGCCATAACAGATTCAAACCACCATCTAAGCATCTACACCATCTCCAAACTCATTCAGAAGCTGCAATGGTGACTATAGGTAGCAAAGTTAGCTGTAGCAAGTTGTATCAGGCACATCCCACTTAACAAGCCTGATACAACAAAAACAAAACAACAACAAACAAAAACAACATCAAAACAAACAAAAACAAAACAAACAAAGAAAACCCAGAACTAATATATTCTAGAAATGAAAGAAAGATATCAATCAGTTTATGAGTTCCCCACATAAACTACAATACCTTTGAATACACTGAGATTTGAATACTATGTATTTATTGATAAACAGCTCAGGGTTCACCTTACATTTAAGTCCAAGTTAGAAAAATAAAATAAAATAAAATAAAATAAAATAAAATAAAATAAAATAAAATAAAATAAATCCCTTCACCATCTAATTCCTCAAGGAAATCAAAGTAATAATTTTTATTACCAAAGACACAGCAAACCAGACCTCTACAGACCACATGTCTACACCCATAGAACAACAGAAGGCAAGTTAAAAGCTCAGGTTCAAGACCTACCTCTGACTACATTCTTCAGAAAGCTCAAATGCAAATTGGACCAAAAAAAAAAAAAAAAAGAAAGAAATATGTATTTATATATTTCTGTTCTGCAAGCAGTCATCTGCAGAAGAAAAGAATCTTATAAACTATAACTTTCAAGACCAACCAAAACCAGATACTTACCTACAGCTCTGAATAAAGCACCTGCAGAAGATGATAGAAGTTTTTTCCCCTGCTAGTAGCTGGATCTGCTACTAGTGAGCCCTAAGGCACCTCCTCTGGCCCCTTCTGTCACTTCAGTTCACCTTTTGCTTTTAATTTCTGTTAACCCTTTTATCAAACAAAGCTCTTTTCTGTTTTGGAATGTGGCATGACCACAATTCTAATCTTCTTGGGAAAAGCACCTATTCTGTTTCTCTATACTGAATGTTTGATTTTAAACTTTCTGGCATTGCTTTCTGGCAGAAATTGCTAACTAGCAACATTGTTTGAAGCCAGAAGTGATTGAAAAAGAAGAAAAATCTATTATCTCCAATTGTGATGCTAATTAGAAACCATAAATAATTGTCTTTGTTTGTAGGCCATGCCATATTTTAGACATGAATGCAGCAAGATGATGTATGTGAGGAGATCCCCTTGTGACTTTCCAGCACTATAGGAAAGAAAAGAAAATGACTGTGCAGAATAGTTTGAATAATTAAGGGCCTTAATTACAAAGTAAAGCTATGCTTCCAGCATCCATATAATTTTGTCTTGGATCCATTAAGAAACACGTCTTACAGTTTCCCTCCAGGATGTCATGAAACAAAGCTTTATGATTTTGCATGTGTCTATTAAATTAGAATATTATGTATTTAAGACTTGAAACTTAATTAAATTAATTATTGAAATATGTGTTAATTCTAATCTTATGACTTGTCTCATTTAATAATTCATTGATGGGAAATATCACCTAGTCACAACTAAATTCTCTTTAAGTGCTTAAATCAGAATCAAACCTTTTTTACTTTTTTTTTTTTTCCCTTGCATTTAATATATTTAATGTTCTTTGTTTACTTCACAAGGTGCAGTGGTTTTACTTATCTGGGCAGCTGAGCTCCACCACAACTGCTCTCTCGCTCCCACTCTTCAAAGTGAAAGGGGGAGAAAATATTATGAAAATGGCTCAAAGGTTGAGATAAGGATGGCAAAATCACACAACAATTCATGTCACAGGCAAAACAGGCTCAATATGGGGAGATAAATATAATTTATTACCTATTACTAACAAGTTAGAGCACCAAGAAACTCAAAACAAACTAAGAATACCTTTCTTCCACCCATCCTCTTCTACATCCTCCCAAGGCAATTACAACTAAGATTTTTTTTTTCAGATGTTGAACAATGTATCCAATTTTCAGAAAGAATTTAAACAATTTAAATTTATTGCATTAATTCAGTTTCAAATACCTCATTGGTACTTCTGCAAAGGAGTTCCTCAAAAGTACCAAATATGTTAGATTTTTAACACTTTTGCACTCAAACTTATTTTTTGTTGTTTGTTTGTTTGTTTGCTGTTTTTGTTGTTGTTGTTTTAACATTCACCTTAAAAGCTCTACTTCCTTACCTCCCACAATTTAATTGAGGCCATTATTCAATCCTTATTGACTTAGATCAATGACTTTTATCATTCAAAAAAGTTTGCTGATGGTACATAAGCAATCTATCTGAAAGTTAAGCTACTAAATATTTTATACTGTAGCTTCTTTGAGTGCCTTTCAAATTTTCAGACAAGAACAAAATCAAAGTAACAACCGATCCAAATGGGAACAAAATATGTTTTTAAGCATTGCTCGTACTTTCAGAAAGAACATTGCTCAAGGCTGTTTCTGAATCTACATACACACACACACATACACATTTCTACCACAGAGCTGAAAGGAGTTAAAGAAACCTAAAGTAATCTGGCTAAGATAATATCCATGAATCATCAGTGACTTAACGATGTTTTATTTTAAATGTAAGCATTGCCAATACATCTGTGAGATAAGAATATTATATATGTATATATCTTTCATGAAAGCTCTTTCTTATGCTGAAATATGATGAAATGATGAAATATGACATCTTTTGCTAAAATCAGAGCAAACATAAGACTTATATAATTGGTGTTGACTAAAAAGCCTGTTGACTAAAGCTAAAGATTTTAGCTAAAAGTTGCATGAAAATAAAACAGGATAAGACATGGGTGCCTATAGTCTACTTTGAAAAATCCAGTGTTCTTTTTCGAAATGTATGCAGGCCTAAAACCTGTTTTTCTGTCTCTCATGTTACTGAGAAAAAAAAAAAAAAAAAAAAAAAGAAGAAAAAAAGAGATTGAAAGTAGATAAAAATATGGAGCTTTCAGAAAATATTTGAGAAATCAAGCATCTGTAATGTCCTATTTTTTTAACTGATGCTGTTCATAGAAAATAAAAAATAAAAAGAAAAAAAAAGCACAACAACAAAAAAACACATAACAGCCATTATTAATTGAATTGAGTGAATACTGTACATTTTCAAAAGCTTTTCTATTTATATGAGAACTCAGTAATTTACCATACACTGGTAGTATGGTATTACACATTTTTTTTCATCTCTACATGAAAATTGGCCTCTCAAGACAAGCTATATTTCTCAAAAATAAGAGAAGGGAAAAACAAAACAAACAAACAAAAAAAATCACAATGAAAGTCAGCCTATAATACATATATACTTTATGTATTGCATCAGGGTAATCATTATCTTTCCTTCTATTGAAACATTTATATTCTGAAATGTACCAACTACTTTTACTACATTAACAAATATTTTCCCCCTGGAGTATTAATGACACACCAGTATATGTAGTTAATTATAGGCTTTATGTTGGAAATAAGATAAATAAAAAACCTATAGTGTAGCAACAAAATGAAAAGTAGAACCTCAAAAATTAATAAACTAGTTTTGAAACTAGTTTTATTGCAACATGAATGGAATAATTTATTTTGAGACCAAGGTATTTGTAACATTTCCCTATCTTCTTCTTCCATGTTGACCAGTAAAAGCAACTTATTGCATTTTGTCACCATGTATGTTGTCACCAAGTCACCATGGTTCTACGTCACCACAGTTCCATGTCACTACCACTAAGACTTCATCCTTAGACAGTAAGTGTCATGGGCCACCCACAAGTGACAGTCTTTGCACTCTTCCAAGACTGTGAAATTCACTGGAGCTACCAGGAGGAGCAAACAGTGCATTTTTCCTCACTCCAAAGCCATCAGAGCTACCCAGCTGCAAAGCAGGAACCCTTACTCTGTCTGTAGTCTTCTTTTTGCAATACAGGTCTGTTCCATGTAATAAAATAACAGGGAAAAATACTATAAATTGTACAATTAAACAGTATATCACAATGTATGCAGGAACACATAGGAAGCAAATTCTTAACATTTTCTAACTTTCAGGTGCATGATAATGAAACATAACAATTTAAGTACAGCTTAAACTTCACCAATTAAAAGTTATGATATTAACTAAGCCAGAGATTCTTTTGTTCTTCTGCTCAGCCAAATGGATGATACTGTGACTTAGCTCAGCTGTCTTCTGTCACTGACCTTGCTAAGTGTCCTTACCTTCTATTTCCCATGATCTAAGAATTCAGCTACTGTGGCTCTGCTGATGCATGAAAACTGACTGCACACAGCAACTTGAATGTTAACTTGATCTATTACAACTTTCTTTTAATGTCATTCTTTACAGTTTTTGTTGTGGAATTATTTCAATTTTCTGCAGAGGAGAAGAGTGATATAATTTTCCATTTTTCATTTTCAGAGGAATTTAAATGCATAGCCATTATGTACTGCTTTCCTGACATATGTGTCACAATTTCTGACTATCAATAGAAGGACTGTAATTTTAGGGAGGAGAACACTGTGTGTTGGATTTACAGAAAAGGCAACAAGGGCATCTTGGGCCTGCAGGTTTAAAGAGAGTATGCCCAGATCGATCTTCTTGGCCAGACCAAAGAGTAGGCAGCTATGGTGAAGTGTCGTGTACAGGACTGTGGAGAGTGAGGTCCTAAGGCTCTGCTTTCTCCTACCTCCATCCCATGTATGATTCGTCACCTTGAAGAAGAGATCAAGAAGCTTGCACACCTCAAATGCCCATTGTGCTTTCCTCGTGAATGTGGTAAAATTTACCAGCAATGAAAGTAGTATTAGAAAGTGTTTTGACTGTATGATGGGGAGACCTGATCATTTAGCACATCTCTATTTTTTTTCTGTTCTGCGTGATTTTTTTTTTTTTCTGAGTAAAACACACAATAAAGAAGGTAGTTACTCTGATGAGATGGAAAAGAAATTCACATGACAAAGTAGAACCACTCTAAATGCTTGTAGTAAGAGCTGAAGTAAGTCAGAAAATAAACCAAGAATCTGTCATAATGGAAAATGCAACTCAACTTCGATACATGATCATCATCCATTAAATCTACCATTTACATAGATATTTTCTGTTGGTCTCAGCTGTTTCAGCTTCATATAATGCACATCTCACCTTACAGACCAGACGTTGTGCATGATTTACTCCAACAATGTCCTTTTTTTTTTTTTTTTCTGTCATCCGTATTGTTCTTTAGCTATGGTTGTCTTTCTTTATCATATCCAATACTCATAAAAAAAAAAAAAAGTAAAGTTGTAAGCTGGATACAGCTAGAAGTTAAGTTATTATTTTATTTACTTATTTATTTTTTTAATGAAAGGTAATTTCACTTTAAAGCTTATTGTGGAATTTACCCCAAAGCTATTGAAACATGTGGAGGAAGGAGGGAGTAAAATTATCTTTGTAATTTCATAGTTTTATTACTATAAAGAAAAATAAATACACTTTAACAGCTTTTTACTATGGAAACAGGACATTTAGACTCAGTGGGTATCCCGAGTACTGCATTTTAATTCTTTTTTTTTTTTTTTCTTTTTTTTTTCAGAAGGGCCTGTAGGAGAAAATGATTAGGAAGAAAACATAGGTCTAGAACTTCAGAATAATTTTAACAGCAGTTGCCAAACTTTTGAAGCTGTTATAAAATACAGCCTGTGGGGCAGGACTATAGCCTTGTTGGGTAAAATGAAAAGAACTATAGACAGGCAGCTAAGATAACTACAACCCTGAAGAAAATGTGATGATATTGTCAATATAACATACACAGCAAAGAGAAGGAAAATAATAAAGAGTTTTATGAAAGACTTTGGGAGTAGTTTACACTTTTCAAAAAGAGGGATTTCATAAAGGTGTTTTAGATAAAGCTTCTTTGTGCTTTAAAGAAGCACTAGGCATATCCTTAGGCTTCAGAGCCTTCTTTTAAGAAGGGTAGAAGATACTATAGCAGTGGAAAAAAATTAGTGCCATGTGACTGCAAGCACATGATGCAGGAGGTGATGCAGCAAACCCTCCAGCAAGTTACGAGTCATGCCCTCCTATCCAGGGCATTGCATCAGGTCTTCCCCTTTTCCCTGTAAAGGTCTTGGCAGAAATAACAAACCTAGAGCTTTATTCATCAGCGTTTTCAAGTGAAAGTTGAGTTTCTCCTGCAGTCCAAAGATTCTGGAAGTGCAAGCATAGGACATGAAAGAAGTATGTTACCAGTGAATTAAAACTATAAACTGGGGTGCTATTAACTGTTTTTGTACTGTAAGCAAATAGTCCACCTGAAAAAGGTATTGATTGAATTTTGCCTGTAAGAAATTTTGCTATACCTACTGAAACATATATAATCATTCTTTGTTTCTTTACTTTTGTTTTTCTCTACTTAAAATAACAATAACAACAACAACAACAACAAAAAAAAACAATAAAAAATAAGAACTGAAATTGTTATTTTAATACACAGTATTGGAAGAAAAAAATAAAAATCAATAAAAACTAAAGATTCTTTGGAGCAGTTGGCTACCACTAAATGGTAAATAATAAAGATGCCATTCTTACCTGGATTTGGTTGCATAACGACCACATGGACACCAGGGTTTTTTAGGATCAGTAACTGCTGCTTCTTTCTTGATGACATAACTTCAGCTCTCTCTTACTGAGGGCCTAACTTCATCTTTCATACTGAGGACATAACTTCATTATTCACATTGCATCCCCATATTAAAGACAGGCTCCCTTCTTATACCACTTACCCCACCACAGTACTTTTCCACTAACTATTCATTGTTCAATAACTTTGCCCAGGAACAGCAAACACCCAGCAACTTCCATGCCTTAAGGCCTGGAGAAAAAAGCAACCCAAGACAATAAGGCATCTCCTGAATCACCATTCTTTGTTCCCTCTAAATTCTTTACATTCCTGATGGTCTCATCCTTAAGAGTCCGATATTATCACCAACCATGAGGCTTGTTGACCCCATGGCCACGCTCTCACAAGATTTTTCAGGCAGTTTTTTTCTTCACCTCCCCTTCTCCCATCCAGTTAGGCTGATTCCACAGCAGCCTACACCAGTCTATGCTACTGGTTGCTGGAGTCATGCTCTCCCCTTTGCTGTAAAAACACATCCTGTCCTTGTACCAGCTCTGTCATTCGTTTCTGTGCAGCACCCTTCCAGCACGTCAAGACATCTCAAAACTTTGTTGTCTGCATGGTTCAATGGGTAAATACACTGATTCAGTTCCTAGTGGGGAGGGAGACCCCCAGGAGCAGTGCAAGGATAAAGGATGGACCATTACACCCCGCAGCCAGGTGGGTTTGTGCTGCTATTGAACTCTAGCTTGATATTTAGTACTGAAGTGCTCCTGCTGTTACCTACCCCCAGAATAATTACTACTAAAATAACAGAATCTCTAAGTTGCATACTTTATGGTTTTTGCTCTTGTTGTTGTTTTGTGTGTGTAAATTCATCCTAAGTTTTCATATATTTTTGGAAAAGTTTTTATTTTTTTAATCTCTCTGGTCAAGTGTGGAGGCTAATTTTGCAATACAAGCCACGATGCAAAACTCTATAATGGAACTGCTGGTTTTCCAAATACATTGATGATAAATTTTAATTGCTTCAGAGCGTCAACTGTGTGTCAAGAGTTGACCTAAGCTGTTACTTTTGTATCCAGTGTTTCAAATAATTATTTTACAGATAAGAAGAAGCACTCTTGTGGTTTCTGAAATGACATCTGGAAGTATCCTTTTGAGAACAAATATTCTGGGAGTGCTGAATGATATAATGATTTATGGAAATGACTCCACAATCAGTGAGATTGTAAAGTAGGTATGTTTATTCAGCGGTGGGCAGCACGGGGGGGTAGTCCCACCAAAGTCGTGTGTACCTAACACAAAAACTTGCTTTGGTTATATACAGTAAAGAGTTACATACGCATGAAATTTCCCAATACGCATATACATATGATTATTACTACTTAGCATTAGTATTGGCTCAGTAATAAAATTAGCTCCAAGAAATAATTTCCATGGAATCCAATCTGCGCTTGTGCGGTACCTTCTGGTGGTGGGCACTGAGGGTCATGAGGATGAAGTAAGATGTCTTCATCAGGGTTGAACTTTTCACCTTATCTCCTTGAGCATGCTCTCTGAGCTCTTGGTCACCATCTGGGCCATAACATTGGTTTGGTCCGGTTCTTGGGCTCCAAGGGGGGCTCCTGTTGTCTCAAGTCTTTGCATGCTTGACATTCTTTCCTCCTTCTCTCTGAGCCCTTGGTCACGGTCCAGTGCCATCAGGTTAATTTGACCTGGACCTTGGGGTCCCAGGGGCTCATCTGAAGGCCTAAGCACAGCACAGGCACAGTACATCACAAATGTAGCACATATTAAGCAATGAGTGTTGCCTACATATTTGTTCTTAATCAGTTGCTCTCTAATTTCTAATCCCATGTTTCAATACTTCCTTGGATTCAACAAAGAGAGCACTAGGGCTTTGTATCTGACATTTCATTTTAAAAAATAGCCTGTGCCTGAGTATAACAAGAAAAAGGAAGGGTGTGCTTAAGTGTAAATAATGGTTCAGATGCTTGTTCCAATTTCTTTTCATCGACTACAATATACGTACCTGGTCAAGATATATATATTTTTCCCCATTGTGATTAAGTGTCTTTATAGAAGCTGAAACACAAGAAGTTTTAAAGTGAAAGAAAGAACCAAGTTCCTCCCTATTCAACATTTATATGACCCACATTAAAATAACAGCCTGTAATAAAGGTACCTGAGCTAGCTCAGAACTGAAAGAAATGTTACTGACATCAGTACAGAGCTCAGGGTGATCTATGTGCCTTATTTCAGGGGTTAAATCACAATGACTGTCACACACCTGAATAATGGATTTCCATTTTTAAGCAGTTTGCCCAAAACCACAAAGGGCTGAAGCAGCTGTAGTGAGAACTGAGCTGATGCTTTACTCACAGTGCTTATCTGCTTTAGCAGATCTCACTGTTCCTTGCTCATCTTCATAAGAATGGACTGGAGCTTTCTATGTCTAGTGCAAATGTCCTCACCTTAAAATAACTAATACTCTTTGGCTAGACAATGAAACTGGCATGCTAAAAAAAAATGACAGCCTCACTCTTAGTGAAGGTACTCTTAGTGGCTTAGGTGAATTCTAATTTTTCATGATTCGTATTATCAGTGTTGCCCCATCTTAAGTATTCTTTTCAGCAGGAATGAATTGTTTCTGGGTTATTCCAGAAAAATAAATAAATAAATAAATAGATAGATAGATCAATCTCATCTGGGAATGACATTAGCTATATCAGGTATGTGCATATTAGTTCCATGTCATAGAAAAGTTTCTTTATTTCTCCTCTTGCTCTTTGTCACTCCTTTGCTTTCTAGTAACAAGAAATATATATATATAATATTTTAATAATAGAGAAAGGTTCTCAAGGGAAGAAAAAAAAAAGCAAAACAGAGTTCACTGAGTGAAGAATAAATACTGATTTAATACTGATTGGTATGGGAAAGATTATTACTTCAGTAATTGTTTAATTCTCCTTGTTGAAATCTAATTGAGAAAAGATTGATTAAGACTGTATTTAGATGGCAACTTCTTTAGAACACAACACCTACCTTAGGATAAGAAAAATGTTTTCTCTGTTTTTCTGCAGAAAGTACTATTGTCATTATGCAGCCTTCCTATCAGTCTAAGGGCCAAATAGAGTTCACTGGGCACTTTGTTCAAAACATCCTGTGTTAAAAATTTGGGCTAAAAGTTTTGCATTTGAGTTTCACTGGAAACATTCTAGTTCCATTCAGAAAGAAAAACAACTAATAAACTTGCACAATTATAGTATTTTCTGACCTCAACTAATATCTGAAAACCACAGATAAAGAACAACAAAAATGTTTTTGTCTCTCAGTTATCTGAAATGCTTTGGTTCAAGTCTGAAATTTAAAGTTGAGGCCAGTTTTTGTTTTATCAACACGAGGTCTTCTAGCTCTAATCCTTTTTATTCCTGTGTGTCCAAACGCACAGACAAATCCCAAAAAATCCGCTAAGAAAAAAAAAAAAAAAAAGAAAAGAAAAAGAAAAAGGGAAAAGAAAAAGGGAAATTTTTTTGGCCTCCTCTCGTTAGAAAAATAAAATAAAATTATCCTTGAATGTCACTATATATATATATTAATATATATTAATATATACAATGTTCACATATTGTTTTCCTGTGCTATTGTCATTGAGTATTCATATGGCTTGATATCTTCCCACTGCATGCAATCTACAATGAAAATTGCATTTCAGTAAATCAATATCATATTTTAGGCAAGCTTCAGCTCCCTGGATGAGCCAGAACATCCCACTTAGTGTAAGAGCTGATTGACTGCTAACAACGGATAGAAATCATAGGTGAATTCAGTTTTAAAATTACATGAATTAGCAAAACTCCCAATGCACAACTCTCTCATAGCTCCATTTTCTAAAATCCCTAATGGAAACAAACAGAAATATATTTGATACATCAAACATCTAGGAACACTAATATATTGGAAGTCATCAGGTAAGCTATTGGATCCATTTTTTCTCCTAAACAATACAAAAGGATTATTTCTGCACTTCTTTAATATAAACAGTGCTAGTTTCTCATTTTGTTTTTTATCCAGAGAAAACATCCAAAATATAGACCTGGAGGCATAATTAGTCTTGACAGATAAGCATTTAAAAAATCAGTAATTAGAAAATTTTAAAAAAGGAACTTTACATAACAGTTCCTCTAATTGGTTTCTAATACTTTGATGTAGTTTGTATATGTAGATGGCAAAAATGCTACAGAAAGCTATAAATCAATTGCATGGATATTTTACTAACACACTTTTGTTTACATAAATGCTGGCTTAGTGTCTGTGTCAATTCTTCTGAGTAAAACTGCAGTGATGTTTTATATAAGAAAAAGCAAAGTTATTTGATATTTAAATTCTTTGCAAATGCATTTTTTTTCACACAATGAGAGAAAATTTGTTTGCTCATGTTGTTAAAAACACCTGTATGAAAATTAATTAAGCAGTTTAAAAATAACTAGCAAAATGATAAATAATTTCATAGTAGGTTTTATTGTAATATGTGTTATTTCAATATCTGTAAAATATTCTTTATAAAACTGTAGCATATAATTCTTTAGGGGAAAAAAAAAAATCACTTTTATTATTGTCTGTATACATCCATCCATCAGATCAACATCCAGGAAGAAATCCATATTTTTGTGAAATCAGTGGTGAACGTTTCCCCTTTGTTCCTCCAGCAATTGCCAATCCATTCTCAGAATTCACTTAGGTTTTGTTCTTTTGTTCCATCTCCTCTTGGGAAAAAATAAATAAATAAATAAATAAAAGGCAGCAATCAAACATTCTCCTGTTCCTTTACCATATACTTAATACACATCTGTTGCTCTACTGTGGGATGCCAACTGAAACCACTGCTACTATCTGAAATGATTTCTAAGAAATGAACTACATGTGGTGGAGAAGTGCATACAAGATTAGAAAGGTGAGCTTTGCTCCAAATGGATGCTTAGGCACTGGATATGATAGGCAAGACATGCTGGAAAGGCAATGTCTCGGTTGCTAAATATTCCAACACCTGAGACTTCACTAGGCATACCAATGGAAGTGTTTAGCCCTGTGGTGAACCAGGCTTTTGTGCTACAGCTAAAGAATATAGAGAATGGCACCTTTTATGAGATTATTGCTCTTATATATAAGAATATATATATATATATATAAGGAAAGAGCATTGATTATTGTATTATTATTATGGGAATTAGCCATAAAAACACTTAGCACTTATTCTTGAAAATATGAAAATCTGCCCTGTAGTTAAATGGTTATAATGATATTTCTGTTGTAGATGGAGTAGAGCCAGTATGTACTACCAGTAAGTCTTAACTGACTGAATTGCTGTACATAGGCTGTTCCAAAACCTTGACAAGCAAAAGCAAAAATGGGTCTGCCCAAAACTGCAGGACCTGCCTGTTCAGTGAATTCTTACAATGCTTTTTGCTGTTCTCTAGCTCCTGAATCTTGTGGTGACAGTCCTTGGCCTGGCTGTCGCTTCCAGTTATGGAACAATGCCTTCATGAAAACATATGCCAGACTCAAGAAAATATGTACGTAGAAGAATGAAGTGTAACTCTAGAAAACTATAGGATATCCATGTTTCTTGTTAGTTCAATATTTATTTATTTATTTATTTTAGGAACTAGTAATATATTCACAGATCAATTTATATCTCAGTAGGGAATCCTTTTGCAGGATGAAAGAAAAAAGAATAATTGCATGTAAACAGTTGTATTACATTTAAATGAAGTGATTAGAGGAGATTAAGTTTTTATCTTTTTGGTGCCATAGAAGAAGTGATAGACCATATCTGAACATTTTATTTCCCATTGTTTAAATATAATAAATCCTCTTATATAGCATCAGAAGGTAGTAAAGGAAGTATTTTAACTCTCATTAAAAATATTTGCCTTATCCCAGTGTAGTGGGTTTACGTAGCAAGGTTTTGGTAGCAGGGGGCCATAGTGGTGGCTTCTGTGAGAAGGATCTAGAAGCTGCCCCATGTACGCTAGGTGTCCCACTGCTGACCAGAGCTGAGCCAGTAAGTGATGTTGTTTTGCACCTCTGTGAGAGCATATTAAAGACAGGGAAAAATCATGCTGCGCCACACAGCAGCTGGGAGAGTGAGAAGAGTGAGGATTGCAGATGCCTTGCAGATGCCAAGCTCAGTGAAGAAGGAGGGGGAGATGTGCTCCAGGCACCGGAGCAGAAGTACCCTGCAGCCTGTGGTGAGGACCATGGTGAAGCAGGTTGTCCCCCTGCAGCCCATGGAGCACCACATTGGAGCAGGGTTCCATGCTGCAGCCTGTGGAGGAGACCATGGTAGAGCAGGTGGATCTGTGCCTACAGAGGCTGAGGCCTGTGGAAGACCCGCGCTGGAGCAGATTCCGGGCCGGACCTGTAGGTTGTGGAGAGGAGCTCACGTAGAAGCAGGTGACCTGGCAGGAGCTGCTGCCCGTGGGGGATCCATGTTGGAGTAGTTTGCTCCTAAGGGATGGACCCCACGGTATGGACTCATATCTGGAGCAGTTCTTGAAGAGCTGCTGCCTGTGGGCAGCTCACACTGGATCAATTCAGCAAGCACTGCATCCTGTGGGAGGGACTCCCAGAACAGGAGACGAGAGTGACTGAGAAGGAGTGGTGGCAAAGAAGCACTATAGACTGACCATAACCCCCATTCCCCTGTTCCCCTGTGCCACTGGGAGGGAGTAGGTGGAAGAGGGTGGATGGGGGGGGGGGGGGGGCGGGCAGGTGCTTTTAGTTTCTTTGTTTCTTGCTTCTCTAGCTTGTTAGTAATAGGTAATAAATCTTACTATCTTCCTATGCTGAGTCTGTTTTGCCTGTCACAATAATTACTGTGTGATCTCCCTGTCCTTACCTCAACCCTCAAGCCCTTTTCATTGTATTTTCTCCCCGTTCCTCTTTGAGGAGGGGGAGTGAGAGAGCAGTTGTGGTGGAGCTCAGCTGCCCACCCAAGTAAAACCACCACACCCAGACATAAACAGAAAGAGAAAGGAAGTCAAAAGCATGTTGTCCAACATACTGCACTTGTTTATCAAGCCATACCAAATTAACACAAAAACTCTGATGCTAGAAATCAATTGTGTCTTTTCTAAGTGTGCTTATAATACAACTTCTTATTTTTGTTATTCATCTGTAAGTCTGTACCAGGACGTGGTTTGTATGATAATCCATTACTTGCCTGTTCTCACTCCACTCATAGTGGAGAGGATACTAATTTACAAAGTTATCCCATCTGACTAAATTTTATCGTAGCTCCTTCTCCTGTTCTTTCTGTCTCCAAACATATTTTGACTTGTATTCCAGATTTACATTTTTCTTCTCAGCATTTTTTCTCCTATGGAATTTTAATTTGCTTCCAGAGATCTTATCCCTAGCTTTCTGCTTCTGTTCATAACCACCTGTCTGTTTCTTTTTTTCTCCTGAAGAGAAATTCAATTTAGGCTATGTTGCACTCTTTTCTTCCTCACCCACACGTTTACACATTACAAAACCAGAAGAGACATAAAGGTTCCTTCTCTTTTTTACAGTCGTGAATGTCACCCTGTAAACAGTCAACCTGGAGGACTGATTCTGTGCAATCCACAATCCTTAACATTTTCTGACACCATACCCATGGCACATCATGCCTATACTCTTACAGTAAGACATAAAATATGCTCAGTGTCTTCCATCTTCAAAAATAGCAGACTACAAAGTAGCTCTCATTGCTTTTTTTTTTTTTTAATAGCCTCCTTTTGGCAAAATATATATATATTATATTATTATATTATATATTATTATATATAATATTATATATAATATAATAATATTATATGTTATTATATTATTATAATATATTATAATATATATTATTATATTATAATATAATAATATAATATTATATATATATTATATATATTATATAATATTATTATATTATATAAAAATATATATAACTAGGAGATATTTCTGGCATTTATTCTTAAAGTAGTGCTTGGAGAAATCCCATCACCAAAGAAGAGTACCCTTCATTGTTATATAAAAGCCAGTATGTTAGTCTTTTCCTCTTCTCCAGTGTTCTTTGTTAGGCCATACCTAAAGTCAGAGTTACATTTAAAGTTAAAGTGGAACCTGATTCTGAGGTCTACTCCCATAAAATTATGAAACGGAATTGTATCAGTTATGTATGTATCTAACCTAAACAGATTGAGTTTAAAATTATAAGTGCTTAAAGCAACACTTGCAGCAAACAATTTCTCAGTAATCTACAGGTTGAAGTATATTCACTTAAAATAGCTGTTGAATAATTCCAAGGAATAAAAATATCCTGAAAAGCAGTAATCATTCGTTTACAGTTCCTGAACATTAGAAAATTCTGTATTTATGAAGAGATCTGTATTTATGAATAATTTTTTTTTGCTGTAAATAATTATTCTGGGTCAAATCAAAATATACATATCTATTTTCAGAGTATTTCAGGTGAGAGATACAAAGTCAGGCCACTCTGTTTCCAAGCTTTTATAAGGAAATTGATTGTTTTCAGTTAAGAATATTAAGGGACTGTACTAAAGTCTGCTATGATAGGAACCTGTTTTAACTTTCTTTCACAGCACAGAGGAAGCAGTAACCTTTGTTTTATGGAAGAGAAAAAGAAACAATTCCAGTAATTAGGATTCAGCAGCAAGCTTATTGATAGTCGCCTTTACTTCTGTTATAGATGGTTCAGGACACTTGAAATCCACGGACTTCTAAGGGAATAAAGTAATCTACTGTCAGTCCTTTCTACCTCTACAGGCAGAAAATAACATCTTTGATATATTCATAGGTTGG
>CM021732.1:88411494-88447910 GCA_011075105.1 Heteronetta atricapilla
ATAATATAAGTTAATACTTATTGAATATATAAACATATATATTCAATAAGTATTAACTCTTTTTCCATATCACTATTATAGAATGTTTCGGTTCATGTATAATTCACAGCTTATGGCTTCAATGAAATATTCAATAAAGACTTAATTAAAAATAAAAGATGCAGTACCATAAAGCTAAAACAGAAGTACAATCTTACAAACACGTATTTTTAAACATGTATTTGTGTAATTTGTAATTAAGTCAAATAGTAGAAATATTAAAAATATTTTTTAATAATGAAATATCATATTACCTGAAGAACAGATACTTCATTAGCTCAATAACTGACAATGGTGAATATGAGGAGAAACAGGACAAGATTTCAAAACAGGAAAAGTGGAACTATCTGGGGAAAAAAAATAATTAAATAAATTAAAAGAGCAACTGCATAAATTATTTTAATAACATTCCTATAAAAGCCATCAGTAATATGCACATTTATGAAGCAGGTGCTACTGAAATGATACTATAAATTGAACAGAAAGAGTCAAATCATTTGCAAAGTGATTAAAGTATTGCAATTTATTATACTTTTAATGTAATATTTTTGGGATATTAATAAGTTTTACAACATGTGATATAGCAATTTCACTCCTCGCAACCGATACCAACTTAACTGTAATAGCCTATTCTAAGATTTATTCTCTTATTTTGCATCTCATACATAGATAAAGGTAGTTATGAGGGGAAAATAAATAAATAAATAAAATAAAAATTGACTTGTTTTAACAGATTTTAAGAGATTCTGCAGGGGAAAGAGAACTGTTCCAACATACTTTACATTTCCACATAAGGTCTAACTTTAATGTTTTCTCGTGTTTCATTGAATTTGACAGTAAAATTAAAACTAACTTTAATGGAATACTTCATTAACTTGTTATATTGATTCTCACTTCCTTCTTTTCCTTCTTTTTTTTTTAAAAACAAACAAACAAGCAAAAAAAACCTGACTTTTCATTCAAGCTTATCCTTAAATTCATCATAAACACAGAAAACACACCACTTGTAACAAAAGTACATGAAAAAGAAAGAAAAAGAAGGTGGTATTTCATAGTAATAAATTCCAGAAAATAAATTTTCATAAGGATATCTGGTAGATCAAGATCACAGTGCAATGTTTTGTTCTATCATTTTTGGTAATACAAAGTTTTAAAATCCAACTGTGTTTTTATTAAAGAACCCAGCTGCTTTATACATTATGCTAAATTAAAATTCTGTACTATCTGAGCAGCCTTTCTGTTTCCCAGGGAAAAAAAAATGCTGTGAAAAGATGCTGATAGTTTTTCAGTGAATCTCAAAAAGGTGCTGCTGTCAATTATTCTCAGCAGCCTGGACCCAGCTGGATTCTATCTATCTATCTGCCTATCACAAAGTTGCCATACTAATGTTTTTTATGTTGGAAATATCCCTATTTTGGAAAAATACTTTTGTTTCTGACAATTAACAAACCTCTCAGATTTGAGAGTCTAGAACTGAGCATACAAAGTCAGATTTTAGCAATAGGAGGTTGAGCAGTGAGTAGTACAATGCTCTTCTAGCATGCTGTCTTCTGGTATGTGAAGTTTAAATAATTCTTCCCTTAATAAAATATTTTAAAAAAATATATTAAAAAATGATTAATATTACTAAACATGTATTTAAAAAAAAAATCATTATTCTAGAAAATGGAACTCAAAAAACTCTAGACATAATATTCATAATATACAAGCTCTAATATACACAAAAAACTGGCCATAATATACAGAAAAATATAATTTAACTGTTACATTAAGATTTTCAAAGCAGAATTCAAAGCATTTTGTAGGAAAGAGACACTTTTTCTCATTACAGTTAAGATCAGTTAGAGACTGGTACCTTTTTAAGTGTCATATACAATGACATATACAGATCCTGTGCATTTTTAAATATATATATTTATATATATATTTAAAATATGATAGTCCTTTTACATTGCATAGGTGCCTGAGATGTTGGCAGAGTATAAATGACCACAACATATATGTAATATATTCAATATAATGCATTACATAATGTCACAAGGCAAATTCCAATGTCATAGTATTTAACAACTTTAGCAATTTCTTTCTTTTGCAAATCTGAGGGTGGTAACGCCTGATAAATACAAACATTTACAAAAGAGAGACTATTGAACACACATACACATATGCCAACTGACTAATCTGAATTGTCTATTTGCTTGTAAAAGCTCTCACTTGACATTTACAAACTGTATTTTGCTTAAGTCCTGTTGTATTGTTCCTGTTTAGATAGCTCCCATAGCTAAATTTTCATCAGAAATAGTTATTTTCATTATAGTCACTTTTGTTCTCAACACCTCTTCTGAGAGATAAAAACTATTCCTCCTTCACCAAACCATCTCATCTTCATGGGAGAGGTGAAAAGCATTAAGTAAACTAAAAGTGTGTCCCTGGTCCATATCCCTATTCTTTTTTGGGGGGTGAGGAAGCAGTGTTATATCAGAAAAAAATAGAGATCATCATGCTGTGCTGCTGACCCAAAGGATTCATGTTTCATTGCTCATACTTCCAAAGATAGCTAGGGATGGGGATTACTATTTAGTATTTTGAGTCTCTCTCTTCCTAGTTCCATCCAAAAAATTCACTTAGCTCCCCTACAAAGGCCATGTGCAGATGCTGCACAGACTTCTTTACATCTTGACAAGGGTATGAATATCTCAGCTGCAGCCACTCCAATCAAAATGAATAGAGAAACCTCAGGTTCTTTAATCTGCCAACAACAGAGGAAAATTCTTTACATTTTGGTTTATACTGAAGAAAGGATTAAAGCATAGTGTGTTTATACCTATCAAGTTGCCCTTGTAATACATCTTGAAAGAAAATTGACCTTTGATTTGTGGATTCACAGATCCAGTGAAGCAAGTCAAAAATTAAAACCTTTCCCATAGGAATATGTAAAAGAATAATGCCCACATGGAACAAAGTCATTTGAAAGGTTATCTTTTTTTCTATTTAAGAAAAACAGAGTGATTAGTGTACATAGTTCTTGTATCATGCAAAAGAAGGGTACAGCAATTTCTGTAAATAGAGGGTTTGAAGGGCAAACATTGAGACTGTCTGGGAGATAAGAAGACCAAGGAGTTTTTTTAGGAAACTGCTGACTTTTGCATGGGACGCTGCCCAAGCCTCTGATATCCAGCAAAGAGATTCACCAAATAAGGAGAAAGGGGGAGTTGAAGGACGACCGAAGGACACAGCCTGGGAGGAAGCCTATGAGCCTTCAGCACAAGAGACCCCCCCCAGAAAGACCACCAGAGAATGATATGCATGCGTCCGGAGAGGGTTCAGATTCCGGGAACTAATTATAATAACCCTGCCTTTTCTAGGAATAGTGATGAATATGTATTAGTCTAGGAGCATAAAAAATCAGCCACCTGTTGTAATAGGTGTGCGTCTTGGTGGAGCAGAGACTTGCGGCACACCTAGCGCTGTTTGATTGCTTCTATTCGCTTAATAAATTACAAACTTTAATTAGAATCCTATTTGGGACTCAGTCGTTTATCACAACTGGGGGCTCGTCCGGGATGGTCATGGTTCCTGAATTCTGACTTGATCTAGGAGGGGAGCCCCACCATTTGGTGGCTCCTGTTCCAGTCATGTCGGGACTAACACCATCCTGAACCTGAATAAAGGCAAGCAAATAATTTGATTTTTTATGAGCTCCCTTGCCAGCTGCAGCATTGTATTTTACCCGTAATTCTGCGTGCGAAGATCTGTACAAAGACGACAGAGTCGTAAGTATTTAAGGCGTATACCGTACGGTTGGGTGGGATTCGGTTGCCTGTGTGTAAGAGTGTGACTGAGATGGAACTTAGTTCCAAAGCGAGTGTGGAGATCTTCTAACCGCGGTTCCGATCTCCCATGAGGGACTTGGCCGGTGAAGGACAGAAGCGATTCCTATAGGATTCATGGGTGGGTGATAAGTCCTAAACCCCCTGCAAGACACTCTTACTAGGTAACCAAGGGCTGTAGGAATTGCCACAGCAAAATTCCTAGATGGGTCAGACAAAATTGAAGACCCGGACCAGAGAAAAGGGAGCAAATTAAAAATGTTTCAGTACTATATGATAAAATGGCCAAATCAGGATATGCAATAATTAATAAGGACCTAGAACCTGTGGAATCTGGATCTTTGAGTCCATCATGGTCAGCTCAGGCTTGTGAGCTGTATTCTCTATGTAGGGCCCTGGAACTATTAAAGGGGAAAAAGTGGGGCTATATTTACAGCATGTTGAACTGAATGAACTCCCCATGCCTGAATCACCACCAGAAAGCAGTGTTGTACAACAAAGACTGGAAGTTTCTCCAAAGATGTTGCCATTAAATTAATATTAATTATTAATCGCCATTTGCCGAGGCGATCGGCTCCGGGGCAGACGCGTTCTGCAGCGGAGTGGGGGATCGGGCCAGGCAGGGCTAATTTTTCCGGCATCGAGCCTACTTGAGGGAGCCGCCAGGACCCAGCAGCCCTCGTGAGGGAGGCTGACGAGGTGTAGGCAGAGCCAGCAGCGCCCCCTCCCCAGCCGTTCAAAAGCTGCCCCTAGGGAGCGCGAGCGACCAGGATCGTGGCGAACAGGGCGGGCAAACAGGGCGTGGTGCGGCAGAAGGGCGTGGCGCGTTAGCGCGGCAGTTCGCGCAGGCAGGGCGAGTGGGAAAGGTAGAGCGCTCCCCCCCCCGCCCATACGAACGCCTCCTGTAACGACAGCCGTTAGCAAGGCGATAGTGCTCTCCACCAGGCACGGTGTGCTCTCCAGGAAGTCGGTACACACCCAGACCGACTACCCGTTAAAAAATGCAGCAGTTCAGGTCACCGGATGCAGGGAGTGTCTGAGCCTGTTGCTGCCATCGGCGGGAGGCAGAGAAACTGCGTGCATGCAGTGTGAGCAGGTGGATGACCTGGTCTGCATGGTGGCGGAGCTCAAGGAGGAGGTCGAGAGGTTGAGGGATATCAGGGAATGTGAGCAGGAGATAGACTGGTGGAGCAACTCCCTGCAGGGCCTCAAGGAGAGGTACCGAGGTGAGACACCCCAAATGGGGGTGGATCCCCTGCCCTGTCACCATCAGGCAGAGGGAGGGGATCTGGGAGCTGAGGAGGAATGGAAAAAGGTCGCTGCTTGACGTTGCAGGCGATGCCCTCCCCTTCTGACCCTACCTTCCCAGGTGCCCTTACACAACAGGTTTGAGGCCCTGGGGCTTGAGAGACCAGTGGGTGAGGAAGAGTTAGCAGGTGTACCCAGGAGGATGCCTAGGGCGAGGAGGTCGACTCCACGCCTCAGGACTGCCTCCACCAAGAAAGACAGAAAGGTTATTGTTGTGGGAGACTTTCTTCTCAGGGGAACAGAGGGCCCTATTTGTCGGCCTGACCCTACCCGTAGGGAAGTCTGCTGCCTCCCTGGGGCCAGGGTCAGGGACGTTGCCAGGAAGCTTCCCAACCTGAGGTTTGCCCCTCTGACTATTATCCTCTTTTGATAGTCCAGGCAGGTAGTGAAGACATTGAAGAGAGAAGCCTGAGGGCTATCAAACGAGACATTAGGGGACTGGGACGGTTAGTAGATGGAGTGGGAGTGCAGGTGGTGTTTTCATCCATCCCTACGGCGGCAGGAAGGGGTACAGAGAGGACACGGAAAGCCCGCCTGTTAAACACGTGGCTCAGGGGCTGGTGCCAACACAGAAATCTTGGGTTTTTCGACCATGGGGCACTTTACTTGACACACATCCTGATGGCCACAGACGGGTCCCTATCTTTTAGGGGAAAATGGATCCTGGGCCAGGAGCTGGCAGGGCTCATTGAGAGGGCTTTAAACTAGGTAAGAAGGGGGATGGGGCTGAAGCAAGGATTGTTGGAGCTGTGCCAGGGGGAACGATAGCAAGGCCGGGGAATAAGGCAATGGCCCAGCTGAAGTGCATCTACACCAGTGCATGCAGCATGGGTAACAAACAGGAGTAGCTGGAAGCCATCGTGCAGCAGGCAGGCTACGACTTGGTTGCCATCACGGAGACATGGTGGGACCACTCATGACTGGAGTGCTGCAATGACTGGCTATAATCTCTTCAGAAGGGACAGGCAGCACAGAAGGGGTGGTGGTGTGGCTCTCTATATTAGAAAATCTTTCGATGTTGTGGAACTCGAGGCTGGGAATGATAAGGTCGAGTCCCTTTGGGTTAGGATCGGCGGGGCCAACAAGGCTAGCGTCCTGGTCGGGGTCTGTTATAGATCGCCAAACCAGGATGAGGAGATGGATGAGGGGTTCTACAGGCAGCTGGCAGAAGTTGCGAAATCTTCAGCGCTTGTTCTCATGGGGGACTTCAACTTCCCTGACATATCCTGGAAGCACAACACAGCCCAGAGAAAGCAGTTTAGGAGGTTTCTGGAGAGCGTGGAAGATAGCTTCCTGACGCAGCTGGTTAGTGAGCCTACCAGAGGTGGTGCCCCGCTAGACCTTCTCTTCACAAACAGAGAAGGACTGGTGGAGATGTGGTGGTCGGAAGCTGTCTTGGGCAGAGTGACCATGAAATGGTGGAGTTCTCTATTCTTGGCGAGGCCAGGAAGGGGACCAGTAAAACCGCTGTATTGGACTTTCGGAGGGCTGATTTTGAGCTGCTCAGGACACTGGTTGGTAGAGTCCTTTGGGAGGTGGTTTTGAAGGGCAGAGGAGTCCAGGAAGGCTGGGCGCTCTTCAAGAGGGAAATCTTAATGGCGCAGGAGCGGTCTGTCCCCACATGCCCAAAGACGAGCTGGTGGGGAAGAAGACCAGCCTGGCTGAACAGAGAATTGTGGCTCGAGCTTAGGAGAAAAAAGAGGGTTTATAACCTTTGGAAAAGCGGGCAGGCCACTAGGGAGGACTATAAGGATATCGCGAGGGTGTGCAGGGACAAAATTAGAAAAGCCAAAGCTCATCTGGAGCTCAATCTGGCTACTGCCGTTAAAGATAACAAAAAATGTTTTTATAAATACATCAACACAAAAAGGAGGACTAAGGAAAATCTCCATCCTTTACTGGATGCGGGGGAAAACTTAGTTACAAGAGATGAGGAAAAGGTGGAGGTGCTTAATGCCTTCTTCGCCTCAGTCTTTAGCGGCAATACCGGTTGTTCTCTGGATACCCAGTTCCCTGAACTGGTAGAAGGGGATGGGGAGCAGGATGTGGCCCTCACTATCCATGAAGAAATGGTTGGTGAGCTGGTACGGCACTTGGATGTGCACAAGTCGATGGGGCCGGATGGGATCCACCCAAGGGTACTGAGAGAACTGGCAGAGGAGCTGGCCAAGCCGCTTTCCATCATTTATCAACAGTCCTGGCTATCAGGGGGGATCCCAGTTGACTGGCGGCTAGCAAACGTGACGCACATCTACAAGAAGGGCAGGAGGACTGACCCGGGAAACTACAGGCCTGTCAGTTTGACCTCAGTGCCAAGGAAGCTCATGGAGCAGATTATCTTGAGAGTCATCATGCAGCACTTGCAGGGAAAGCAGGCGATCAGGCCCAGTCAGCATGGGTTTATGAAAGGCAGGTCCTGCTTGATGAACCTGATCTCCTTCTATGGCAAAGTGATGCGCTGGGTGGATGAGGGAAAGGCTGTGGATGTGGTCTACCTTGACTTCAGCAAGGCTTTTGACACCGTTCCCCACAGCATTCTCCTCAAGAAACTGGCTGCTCTTGGCTTGGACTGGCGCACACTTCGTTGGGTTAGAAACTGGCTGGATAGCTGGGCCCAAAGAGTTGTGGTAAATGGAGTCAAATCCAGTTGGAGGCCGGTCACTAGTGGCGTTTCCCAGGGCTCGGTGCTGGGGCCGGTCCTCTTCAATAACTTCATTGATGATCTGGATGAGGGCATTGAGTGCACCCTCAGTAAGTTTGCAGATGACACCAAGTTAGGTGCGTGTGTCGATCTGCTCGAGGGTAGGAAGGCTCTGCAGGATGATCTAGATAGGCTGCACCGATGGGCTGAGGTCAACTACATGAAGTTCAACAAGGCCAAGTGCCGGGTCCTGCACCTGGGGTGCAATAACTCCAAGCAGATCTACAGGCTGGGAGATGAGTGGTTGGAAAGCTGCCAGGCAGAGAAGGACCTAGGAGTGATGGTTGATAGTCGGCTGAATATGAGCCAGCAGTGTGCTCAGGTGGCCAAGAAGGCCAACAGCATCCTGGCCTGTATAAGAAATAGCGTGGCCAGCAGGGCTAGGGAGGTGATCGTCCCCCTGTACTCGGCTCTGGCGAGGCCGCACCTCGAGTACTGTGTTCAGTTTTGGGCCCCTCGCTACAAGAAGGACATGGAGGTGCTTGAGCGAGTCCAGAGAAGGGCGACAAAGCTGGTGAGGGGCCTGGAGAACAAGTCCTATGAGGAGCGGCTGAGGGAGCTGGGCTTGTTCAGCCTGGGGAAAAGAAGGCTCAGGGGCGACCTTATCGCTCTCTACAGGTACCTCAAAGGAGGCTGTAGCGAGGTGGGGGTTCTCCCACATGCCTGGTGACAGGACGAGGGGGAATGGGCTGAAGTTGTGCCAGGGGAGTTGTAGGTTGGATGTTAGGAAGAACTTATTTACCAAAAGGGTTGTTAGACATTGGAACGGGCTGCCCAGGGAAGTGGTTGAGTCACCATCCCTGGAAGTCTTTAAAAGATGTTTAGATGTAGAGCTTAGGGATATGGTTTAGTGGGGATTGTTAGTGTTAGGTCAGAGGTTGGACTCGGTGATCTTGAGGTCTTTTCCAACCTAGAAATTCTGTGATTCTGTGATAAAAGGACCTCAAAACTTGAATACACAGACTGAAATATAAGCTGATAGCCTTGAATATGTTAGTGTGCTATATAGTGGCCTTTGAGGACTGTCATAACCTTTTTACATTACAAAGCTAATGTTTTAGTCTGAAATTTTCAGGACCCCTTAGTACAGAGGAAAGATTTATACAATTACTGATGTGAATTTCTCTAAAAATAAATATCTTTGTGTCCAGTTGTATTATTTAAGTGTTCCTTTGTATCAATTTATATATGCTCCTGTTGTGGTTTAACCCGGCCGGCAGCTAAACACCACACAGCCGTTCACTCACCCTGCCTCCCTCTCTGGGATGGGGGAGAGAAACGAGAAAAACTAAGGCCTGTGGGTTGAGATAGAAACAGTTTATTGGGACAGAAAATATAATAATAATAGTGATGTGTACAGAACGGGTGGTGCACTGTGCAATTGCTTGCTACCTGCTGACCAATGCCCAGCCTGTCCCCAGGCAGGCGCCCCCCCCACCCCGGCTAGCCACCCTTTACATTGTTCAGCATGACATGAGATGGTATGGAATACCCCTTTGGCCAGTTTGGGTCAGCTGTCTTGGGTCTGTCCTCTCCCAGCTCCTGCTTCATCCCCAGCCTACCTGCTGGCAGGACAGAGAGACGAGCTGAAAAGTCCTTGGCTTAGTGTAAGCACTGCTCTGCAGCAATTAAAACATCAGTGTGTTATCAACATTAGTCTCATCCTAAATATAAAACATAGCACCTTACCAGCTACTAGGAGGAAAATTAACTCTATCCTAACTAAAACTAGGACAGCTTCTAAAACAAAGAAGGGGGACTAGGGGTGTGACCCCTAGGAAAAGATAGATAAAGTATGCTATGTTCTTAAATTTTTCAAATTGATGGACAGAGGAAGGTCCTTGCATCTGCCCATGCAGTAGAAAAGGCGACAGACAGATCTAGGAGACAGATCTGGGAGAAACTCAGTTAAAGAAAGAGCAAAAGTCATGGTAAAATATTAAAAAAAAAAAAAAAAAAAATAGCAAAATAGCACCAATTACTAGGAAGGGCTCTACACTCTAATAACTTGGGGGCCGAGTTATTTGGAAATTAGGAAATATTTCTTCTCAGAAAGAGTAGTTGGGCTTTGGTACAGGGAGGTGTTGGAGTCACTGTACTGGGGGCCATTTAAGGAAAGGTTAGACCTAGCACTTAGGGACATGGTTTAGCGGGTGATATTTGTAGTAGGGTGATGGTTGGACCAGATGATCTTGAAGGTTTTTTTCCAACCTTAATGATTCTATGATTCTGTGCTTCTAATGTACTTTCATATTCATCCTTGAAGGGACTTATATGTCAATGTCATTCCTTGATCACCTGTTGTAATGCCAAAGAAAATATCACTTTGATTCATGAGAGGTTGTTATTTCTTTGAAGGCTGGTCTGCTGACAATAGAGTTAATCACTGTAGAAAAGTGATTTCAGATCTTGTGTCTGCTGTACTCTAATTGCAGTACATAGCAGCTTGTTCAGGGATGTTGAATAAAATGTATCCTTTCTTAAAGTGCTTAACTATGTGTATATTTACATAAATTTATTCTTACCTTAACACTTGAAAGGGAATAGGTTGCTGTGTTATTTTCCCACAGAGTGTAACTACTCATGTGTTGCCAAATTATAGTAATTTGGCTTCACTGGGATGGTATGTAAATCTAAGCATTTGTGAAAATGTAGCCATAAACTACCCATAACCACGTACACATGAACACGCACATAGACAAAATGTTAAAGGGCAAAGCAATCCTGTAAATTCTTCTCTTTGATTTTCTTTTTTATTACTAAAGCATTCAATGTAACAAAAAGTATTTCATAGGAACTATGATTTCTCCAGTAACAGATTTGAGATACTAAATAATGCAGTTAATTTATTTAAAACTGATTTTACTGAAAAAAACACTTCAGCATGGTAAAAATTAATTCCTTATATTCATAATAGAATGGCCAGGATATTTAATAATTCCATTCAATATAACAGGTGTCACAAAATTTCTGAAAAACGTACCAATTTTTCAAATTGATTTTGAATAAGTCTGTATCAAAGGTGATAGGTCACCTGGGGTCTTTAAATCCGGGCACAAAGCCATAAAACTCAGAATAAAAATAACCAACAAAATTATCTTGACTTTTGCAAATTGTTGTAAAATATATCACAGCAAATGCCTTTGGCTTTCCCACATGTACACAGTTCCTATTAGTAAACCAGTGCACCTCACTGGATATCCATTAAGACTTCTACAAAACCTGATGAAGCAGAGTCAGGTAAGGCAACTAAGTAATAGTTATGTAATGGCAACATATTAGGAGGCCACACAGAAGTAAAACATGAGTTCATGTAATGTATTAGAAAAGTATTTTCCTTTTCATTCTCAAGCCAGAAAACTAGAATTATATCAAATAAGATATACTACTGCTCTTTACATGGAGGTGCAGTTGCTTTCTGCTACAAGCATAGACATAATGCAGAGATACCTGCACTGATGTACATTTAAAAAATATATATATTCTATTCATAAATTTAGGAGAAATAAACTTTTTTTTTTTACATGTAAGTTGAGACTCTGAGTCTTAGAGAAGTAAAGCCTACATAAAGCATTAATTATGCCTCAAAATAAATGGTGAAAATAAGACTTTAGATATTCTAGTAAGGTTTGTATTTCTTTCTTGGGAAGTTCCAGCACATCGTAGAGAATCATAGAATTGTTTGGGTTGGAAGGGACCTTAAAGTTCATCTAGTTCCAAACCCCCTACCATGGGCAGAGATACCACCCACTAGATCAGGTTGCCCGGGGCCTTGTACAACCTGGTAATAATGAACACCTCCAGGGATGGGGCAACCGCAACTTCTCTGGGTAACGTATTCCAGTGACTCAGCACCCTCTGAATAAATAATTTCTTCCTAACCTCTAATCTAAATCTCCCTTCTTTTAGTGTAAAACCATTCCCTATTGTCCTTGCACTGTCTCACTGGGCAAAAAGTTGCTATCCAACTTTTTTATAAGCCCCCTTTAAGTATCGGAAAGCTGCAATAACATCACCCTGGAGGTTTCTCTTCATCAAGATGAACAGTTCCAGTTCTCTCAGCCTTTCTTCATAAGAGAAGTGCTCCAGAACTCTGATCAATTTCATGGCCCTCCTCTGGAACCTATGCTGGGGGCCCCAGACCTGGATGTAGTACTCCAAGCAGTGTCTAACAAGGGAAGAGCAGAGGGGGACAGTCACCCCCTTTGACCCTGTTGAACCTCATCAGGTTCACATGGGTCCACTTCTCAAGCTTGTCCAGGTCCCTTTGAATGGCATCTCTTCCTTCTGTTGTATCAGCTATGCTTCTCGGCTTACTGTCGTCTGCAACCTTGCTGAGGGTGCACTCAATCTTATTGTCTATGTAGATAAAGATATTAAACAGTACCTGTCTCAGGACAGACCCCGAGAGACACCACTTTCCACCAGCCTCCACCTGGACATAGAGCCATTGACCATCGCTCTCTGGGTGCAGCCTTCAACCCAATTCCTTATCCTCTGAACGGTCCACCCATCAAATCCATCTCCCTCCAATTTAGAGATCAAGATGTCATGTGGAATCGTGTCCAAGGCCTTACAGAAGTCCAGGAAGACTGTTCGGTGTTCCCTTGTCAACCGATGCAGTCACTCCATCATAGAAGGCCACCAGACTGGTTGGGCATGATTTGCCCTTGGTGAAACCACGTTGGCTGTCTTGGATCACCTTGTCTTGCATGTACCTAGACATTGGTTTCAGGAGGATCTGTTCCATGATCTTCCCAGGCACAGAGGTGAGGTTCACTGATCTGAAGTTCCCTACATCTTACTTTCTATACTTTTTAAAAATGGGAGTGGTTTCCCTTTTTCCAGTCATCATCAGAAGTCCATGTAGATTTGTAATGTAAAGTAGATGTAGATGTAGATTCTAAAAGTAGAATTTATAATGTACTAACTTAATAGTTGCTTGCAGATGAGATGAATCAAGATTAGGAGATGCAATAGGTTGCAATGCATCCTCGAGCCATTTGTGATTAACATTTGCATTTGGGATATAGAAAAAAAGTTAGCTGGCTAAGTAACAGGTGTCAATATTCCTATTGTGAGATTCAAGGTTATTCAGTGGTCCATTTTGCTTTGAACATATGTCTCAATCCCCCTACTATAATTATTATTTCAAACTCAACTATTCTTCTACAAAATAATTTTCAGATTTTCAGGTTTTCTAACTATTATTTCACAAAATGTTCAGCTCATCGGGGGAGCTGATTTTAAGTCTGTGTGACAGATTTCTGAGTACAGGAGACACAGTGATATGGAGACAGGAGATACTAATGCATCTGACAAAGATGTCTAATGTATGAAAAGTCATGTGTGAAATCAGAGAAATATGGGAAATTTTTACCAGATCCAGAAAATCTATGGAAATTTTTATGGTTAGAAAACGTTCTCAAAAAAAAAAAAAAAAAAAAAAAACTGAAAAACACTGTAATATTAGTAAAACACACTAAAACACATTATTATTGTATTGTCAATCAGTTAGGAAGAATAGCAAAAACACAGTATTAATAATATTAAGGACAAGGACATAACATTACTGCTTATCAATAATTAATCATTGATTTTACACATGAAAAGCAATATATGCTATTTTTTTCCAAAATGTTATTATACTTTGGTACATTCTCAACACAAGCTATTGATATACAGTCCCTTTCTGGAATATCTCAGCTGTAGATAATGAAATAGAAATCTATCTTTCTCATAGAAAACAATTAAACCAGGCTGCAGCCTCTAAAATTTTGATACTTCATGTAAGTATCAAAAATACCCTTTTGAAGTATTTGAGCAATTTACACATCCAAAATCACTACCCATTTTGACAGGCAATATCATAATTTTGATTCATATTTAATTCCTTGATCTCATTCCACAGTAGACCAGATGAAACCTTCGTTATCTAATGCTGGCTGGTATTAAAGGTTCCTGGAGTGAGCAAATCATCAGCCTTCCAAACGGGATGAGTTTATATATTTCATAGTTTTAGATGGTGAACTGATTGGAAAGGCAAGGGGATAGGATTTAAAAGGTTTACAATATAAATTATGGAGATTACAAATATAAGTAACACCATAATATGGAAGCAGAATAGAAGCATCACCCAGAACATGGAATATATTACTGCTACAGATCATACAAGTTTTTATTTTTGTATCAGGATAGAAGAGCAGTATGCTAGCCTGTGACACCACATATTATAATTATGTTCTTCTACAGAATTACTAGTTAACTTTCACTGACAAAAGAATCCTACATTAAAAAAAAATAAAATAAAATAAAATAAAATAAAAAGTGTCCCTTGCCCCTTGCACTATTTGGTGGTCCGTTTCCACCACTTTTATTTATATTCTCAACTTAGCAGATGAGAGCTCAGTAATATTAAGCTTGTTAAGTTTGGAATTCATTTAATGAGAAAATGAAAAGAATATTTTTAATCATGTCAGATACCTCAATTTGTAAAGTGAAATTTGTAGATCAACTGTTTCTAAAAATGAAACTCTTAACCTCATGTAATGTTATCTAGAGAAGTTCACTTTTTACTCTACATCCTAGGATGTAGATTAATAAAAATAAAATAAAAATAAAAAATAAAATAAAAATAAAATAAAAATAAAATGAAAATAAAATAAAAAAAAATAAAAGCTCTGTTAAAATGTTTTCTTTCCTAAAGATTTGTCCTGCTCATCAAATAATGCATTGTTTCAAATGTATATAATTTATATTTTTATTCTTTTCTTGTTCTTGTGAACAATTTTGGACATTGTTTCAGGGCTGTTTTAAACTGACAGAATTTCTTGAAAGAGAATTGTTTTTCAATGCACTGCCAGAAGATTTTCATTAAAGGAGAACAATGGCTTGGATAGTTTCCCCTGCTGATTGATTGACAATAATGCTGAAGAAAGGGTTTGATTTTGAGCTTACTGCTTCACAGTGAAAATGCTTGCTAAATTCAATAAATCTGCATTTACTCTTAACTGTTCTTTGCATCTCTGTTTTCTGGGCTACAGAATAAATTTAGGAAAGAAAGCTTGAGCTAAAACCTCCATCAAACTGGTGCACAGATCATTATTTCTAAAGTCTTCTTGTTAGACTTCAGATTTAAAATAATTTGCACACCATCAGAAGTGATAGTTTGTTCTGCTTTCCAAGGTTGTTACTTTCCACTCCACATGACCTACATGTTTATGTGTCATTTAGGAACAAATTGTGTGAATCACAAATGCCATACTGTTGAGAGAGAGGGAGATACTGTCACTTATGGTGCTCTCAAAGCAAAACTTTCTTTTGTACAGCTGTGCTACTGAGATAAAAGTCCAGGTCTCTACTTTCCAATGAGCTGACAAAGTGAGAACTATGCAAAGGAAATTTAGAGAATATTTCAACGCCAGTTGTTTTAATGAGAACTATGCTAAGGAAATTTAGAGAATAATTCAACGCCAGTTGTTTTAATGAGAATGCAGCCATGATCTTCAATTTCCTTTGGAGGAGACCTAGAAGTGCTGGGTCAGGTGTCCAGCACCCCACTACAGCATAAGACGGAGTTTACCAGGTGTAAGGTTGTAACATTTTTGTTTGTTTGTTTCTGTCAAAGACTGCCACACTACTAGCTGGGAAAAGTTTAAGTGCAAAATATTTTCATATAACTTCCAGTAAGACTCCTTGGAATTCGTGCCTATGTTTGCAATGCAGAATTATTTTAAAGCTAATGTTTCACTTTGGGTCAGTTTGTATTTTAAACCTATATTTCTGCATTGACTTCATCACTGGATTTTCTGTTATATCTACAAAAATAAAAAATAAAAAATAAAAAATAAAAAAAAAAGATGGCCACAATTTGTATGCACCAGAGACTAATACCAGAGAAAGAAAGAGGCTGTCTAGCTTAGGGAAATTCTACAATTTGGGAAATTCTAACTTCAGTCAGAAAACTTTTTATATCTCAAATTGTACAAAGAAGTCAAAATATCAGACATATAAAAGTATGCTATTTAAATAAATTCAGCATACTTTAATTTTGACCAGTCTTTTCTTTTATATTTATGTAATTCAATGAAATTTTCATCTGTAATCATGTCATATCTCTATATATTTTCAGAAATGAACAAATGAAATTATTTGAAAAAGATCAAATAAAAATTATCATAGTAGTTTAAGTGTTTTAAAGTACTAATGAACTTATGCAGTACTATAGATAGACTGAATAACAAATTTCTGTTTGTTTTTCTTTTCCCCCTACAATGAATATATTTAGACAATCTAGTTAATAGTGCTTTGGTCATCTCACACTATTCAGCTCTTTTTGCAGGAACTTCACCATATTCATGTGAGGTTGATACAGTAAATGCTAATTGAACCTGATAAGTCGCACACCTAGGTGATGTTTTGACTGAAACATTTAAAAGGAATTTGTTGTGAGCTCCAGTCTGTTATAACTAATACTGGAATATTTTGAAGTGCTGAAGAAATGACTGTTTGCTGTTCCTGATGGACAATGATTATTACTTTGCCAATCTTGACTGTATTATGTAATTCAAATGGGAATTAGCCTATTAGCATTTTTATTAGACACATTCAGACACTGATGCATCAAGACAAATGTCAGGGAAAAAAAAATCTAAATTACCTTAAAAGATTAATATCAATTATATAGTGTTTCATTACATAGGCTACTGAGGCTGACATAAGCTACCAAGGAATTTTCCCTGGCATACTGCAATCACATTCCATAGGTTTTAAAGTCAGAACTATTTCCTGTTTGAAAGAAAAGCAGTTGGAGTCTATCATACCCTCTATGCACAGCACTTGCTAGGCTGGAACAGAAATTCAAGACAAGGAGAAAAGCAAGGAGAGTAAATAAACAGAGTGACTTTCGGATTATGAGTTATCTCATTTTTGCAGGTTTTCCACAGAAATAAAAAGCAGAAGAAAAATGGAAGCTCATTTTGTTAGAAGCAAATTTGATAATTAAATGATTAAATGTCCACTTTAAATCTATATGTATATATAGATTTATTTTTAATTGGAATTTGCATTTGTTTCACTTCATTAACAAGTTGTTCTTCCAGGTCAAGTAGGGATTAAGAACATAGAGCTTTCAGAACAGAAAGAGAATCCTTGGCTCTTTCCGTGGTAAAAGTTTATTTATGATTAATCTGTCTTTCTCTCCCAAAAAAAAAAAAAAAAAAAAAAAAAAAAAAAAAAAGAAATATTATCATATTTAAGTTACAATACCAGAAAGACAAAGAAAAGAATACCACAATTAAAATGGAGTCACTTAGAATAATATTTTTTGTTATCTTCTTAGAATTGTTTGGATCAGGTTCCAGCTAGCAAATGAGCAAAGATCACGACGCATTTAATGGGAGTCACAGCTTTCATTATTTGGCAACTACAGTAATTTAGGAAGGCAGATGACTGAAGCTTCCTTTTACTTTTTAAATGATTCACTTCATCTTTTAAAGACAAAGGAGATGTACTTCTCTCTTCCACATCACTTATCTCAAAGATCACTTAAGCATAAAATTAGAGAAAAGAGAAGAAAATCAAGGATGCTGTCAACTCATTCATGCTAATGAAATCACTACCTTCTGCTTATGCTTTTTGCATAAAATTGTCTCCAAGTCTTAAAATAGCTTTTCCAACACAGTTCTTCTGACATTATTCTTTCATTAAATCATTGCCTGGTTAATTGTATCCTATTGATGATAGCAATCCATTGATGCTCTATTTTCTTTTTATCAAGGAAAAGGTCACATAATCTGAAACCTGCTATTAAGCAAATAGCAAAGAAATTGAAAGCAGTAATAATGGTCTTTGCCTGCATACAAAAGGCTGATGATTAAACAAAAGTGAAAATCCTAGCAAAACCAATGTACCTTCACTACCCTTATTTATTTATTTATTTACTTATTTATTTATTTATTTATATGTTATTGAAGTCATCTTTGTGTATCTGGGCCTAATCACATTTTTAGAAAGAGATCCAATAAAGAGCTTATTGGTTTACTGTATAGGCTAGATTTTCAATTGTATTCAGACATCTATACATATAGTTACATGGACAGGTTCCCTTTGTGGTTCCTTAAAGAGTTATGAAGTGTGTATGCCTACCTCTCTCATTACTATATTTCTGGAAGTCAATCTTTAATGAGCTAGACTTTTTATTTAATCTAGACTTTGATTAACACTTGAAAAAGTGGTGAAAAATCATCAGAATGTAGTCAGAAAAACATGTGTCAATTGATGCACACTGTAAGGCGCACCATAGGCACAGTCTTGAAGACTTGCAGCTATACTTATCCTTGATAATCATCTTTATTTATTTAAAATAAGTAAAATGTTTTTAAATGAGTAAATAAGATGAATAATATGAAGAATGTCATAATTAGACAGTGGGGTTAATCTTAGACTTCAAAGAAACACAATTGCATTTAAGAATCAGAGAACTGGAAAAATATTAGAATCACAAATCCATGTGAGGAAAATGAGTTAAAAATACACGTCAAAAATTCTGTTATGTGCCACATATCTGTAGAAGTTTAAATAATATAATGTTGATGTTTTTTCAAAGTCAGATATATTTGTTTTCAATATAATATTAATCTTTTTCTAAAGAATTAATAAATTCTTTGAATTAAAAAAAAATGTACATACACAATCAAGGAGAGAAAATGATGACAAAGAACTAAGACATGATTACAAAAATCAAAATATATTTATTTTCCAGTAATGCATATAGAAATTACTACACAAATAAATAAAATTAACCCAAGAATAAGTTTTAAAAATATGTTCTCCTTGACAATCAGTATTTTTCCTCACAATCCTAGTATTTCACAAGTGAAGGGCAAAGTGAATGTCTCACAACAAAACAAAACAAACAAACAACAACAACAAAAAAAGAGCTAATAAAAGTAGTATCTCAAGCAGAAAAAAAAAAAAAAAAAAAAAAAAAAAGTTTATTTGAAAAGTTAAATAATCATAGAATCATAGAATCATAGAACCATAGAATCATAGAACAATATGGGTTGGAAGGAATATTAAAGATCATCTATTTGCAACCCCCTCTGCCATGGTCAGGTATGACACCCAGTAGATCAGTTTGCCCAGCTCCTCATCCATCCTGGTCTTGAACATCTTGTGCAGTGATAAAAGGAAGACTAGGGAAATTGTGGACCCTTTCTGGAAGGAAACTGGAGACCTGGTCACCAAGGATATGAAGAACGCTGAGGTACTTAAGGAAAGTTTTGACTCCGTCTTCACTGACAAAAGCTCCAGCCACATAGCCCAGGCCCCAGAAGTCAAAGGCAGGGACTGGAAGAATGATGAGTGTAGGAGAAGATGAGGTTCGAGACCTGCTAAGGAACCTAAAGGTGCACAGCTCCACGGGATGATGAGATACATCCACAGGTATTAAGGGACTGACAGACGTAGTTGCTAAGCCACTCTCCATCAAATCTGAGAAGCTGTGGAAGTCTGGTGAAGTTCTCACTGGCTGGAAGAAGGGACATATAACTTTCATTCTTAAAAAGGGAAAAAGGGAAGACCCATGGAACTACTGACCAGTCAGTCTCACCTTTGTGCATGGCAAGAGCAGATCCTTCTAGAAACTATGTTAAGGCACATGGAAAACAAGGAGGTGATTGATGACAGCCAACATCTGATCTTCACTAAGGAAAGATCATTCTGGAAAAATCTGGTGGCCTTCTACAATGGGGTTACAGTGTTAGTGGATAGGGGAAGAGCAACTGGCATCACCTACTTGGACTTGTGCAAGGCGTTTAACACTGTCCCCCATTATATTCTTGTCTCTAAATTGGAGAGAGATGGATTTGACAGATAGACCACTTGGTGGGTAAGGAATTGACTGAATGGTTGCACTCAAAGAGTTGTGGTCAATGGCTCAGTGCCCATGTGGAGATCAGTAACAAGAAATGTTCTTCAGAGGTCAGTACTGGGACCAGCACTGTGTCACATCCTTGTTGGTGACATGGACAGTGAAATTGAGTGCACCCTCAGCAAGTTTGCCCATGTCACCAAGCTGTGTGGTGCAGTTGATACACTGGAGAGAAGAGGGACCTGGAGGGGCTTGAGAGTTGGGTCTGTGCAAACCTCATGTAGTACATCAAAATCAAGTGCAAAGTCCTGCCTCTGGGCTGGAGCCATCCCAAGAACAAATACAAACCGAGTGGAGAATGGATTGAGAACAGGCTTGAGGAGAAGGACCTGGGGGTCTTTGTTGATGAGAAGCTCAAAATAAGACAGCAATTTGCACTTGCAGCCCAGAAAGACAACTGTATCTTGGGCTGCATCAAAAGAAGTGTGAAGAAAGGTTTAGGGAGTTGGGGTTTAAATTCTCTAGTCTGAGAGTGGTAAGGCACTGGAACAGGTTATCCAGAGAAGTTGTGAATACCCCATCCCCGGAAGCATTCAAGGCCAAGTTGAATGGTGCTTTGAGAAACCTGATCTAGTGCAAGGTGTCCCCACCCTTTGCAGGGGCAGTTAGAACGAGATGATCTTTAAAGTCTATACCAACCCAAACCATTCTATGATTCTATGATTCTACCACCAGGAAGATCATCTAGTTAAATACCAGCCTATCTAACTAAATCAGGGTTCAACATTTTTTTTTTTTCAGTTTTGTTGCAACAGGAATGTATACCCTCTTTTTTGAGTCACCAAAAAGAAAACCCCCGAAAGCTTGAAGAAACTGTCTCTCTAGGTGGCCTAACTAAAAAGGTTAAATTTAAAAACTGACTAGATGGACCTATTATCCCATTTCAGCCAACCCCATTTTAATCAATCTTGTTCTGGTTTTGCTTTTTAAGTTTTAAAAAATTAGGTTTAATTTGTTAAAGTTATATAATAAAATTGAGATATCAGGTAATTCTGTAGTCAAATAATTGTCTGTTCTGCCATTGAAACGAAGCCCAACACATCAGGTAATATACTCTCCTACTTCTAAGCATAGGGTGGTAAGGACAAAACACTGACTGAATTGTCAGAAACAATGTATTTTGATGCCTGACCCACTTTAGAGAGTTACCTCACTGACAAGAATAATAATTTAAGAGGGAGAGAGAGAAACAGAGAAGATTGTGGTACCCTTCAGCAGGATGGATTGAGACTAACCAAGAAGTTTTCCTGATAGCTATGCCTTCTCTTCATGTAAATACAGCTCTTTTGCTTGTCAGCAGGCAAAGGAAATCAGTCTCGCCCCTCTGCTTTTGGGATGACAAGCGCTCCTATTGAGGCAGATGCCATGAGGTAAAGAGTGACATGTCCTACAAGCAAAGGAGGATTTTAGCTGTCTGGACCTCTGTTAATAACTTTTATATCTCTTGTGCTTCTCTGCTGCTGCTCTTTCCTACAATTTTACTCAGAAGTTTATTTCATCTGCTGTCACTTGCCCTCATTATAGCCCAGGGTCTCTGGCTGAGAAACTGACTTGGGCTGAGGTTTCATCTCTGAAACAAAAGCACTCCTTGTGAGGGTCATTACTCCCTTCTTCCCATGCTTGTGGCTCCCACTTCTCTTCCCCCTCCTGCATACAAAGCCAGCCTGTGTGTGGCTACAGAGTCTGCAGAGCAGAGACATCTCTGCTATTCATATCCATAAAGGAGGGGAGGAATGGTTTCACATCTGCTCTTGACTTTGGTACTTTCAGATGTTTGATTGCTTAACTGCAAAAACTTAATCCTCTCAATACTGTCCTTTGTAACAGGTCCAAGATGAGGAACATTTTTCTGATTACAGAGGGCAGTCACTGGAGGTGAAATCCTGGACTTGCTGAAATCAATGGCAAACTTCCATCGACTTACTTGTTCATCCTTTTAATCCTCCTTTAATCCTCTGTAGGGCTAGATCAAACACAATCCTTTGAACTGTACCCAGAAAGGAAGAAGAAGCCAGTGCAAATACTGGAACATTACGTAATATGTTTCCTTTTACTCATCTCACCTAGTAGATGATTAGCCACAGCCTGAAAGTATTGTAGATGTGTCTTTTGAACCTTTCAGAGTGCATTGCCGTATTCTAAATTACAAGTCAAAAAAGTGTGTGTCATTGTCATCCTAGTTAAAAAAAAAGAAAAGAAAAAGAAAATGAAAGAAAAAGGTTTTTTTAAAAAAAAATCTCAACATAAGAACAACTTTCTTTGCTACATTAAGCTCCAGATCTACATGAGGTACATTGAAGATGATATAGTCTTGTTTTGAGTTCAAAGAAATTATTAAAAAATGGGACAAAAATACCTTTGTTTGTGATCCCGGAGTACTTCCCTGGACTCATAAGATTTTCTTCCGTTTGTTTGTGAATTATTCACCCTCCAGTTATTTGCAGTTTGAACTTCAGCTGGTCACTGAGGAAAAACACTTATGGTAAATCAACTCAGCCAGCCTGAGGAAATATGAATTTAAATCTTGGTGTCATCTGGCCATCCATGATGCTACAACCCACTTCCATGCCTCCTGCAACTGTTCATAAAAATAAGAAGTGAGAGATGAACAAAGTTCACAGGAAACTTGCTACCAATTGAAACATAACAAACCTACAATGAATTAATAAATGTCACACAGTATGATGCAACACTGTCTTTATAGTTGGCTAAATACATACCACAGCAGGTTGATAGTCCTATTAATATTAAATTTGGATATCAGATACATATATGTAGTAGTTGCAGCTGATCATTTTACATTTAAATCATTGAACAAAAGCTGTCCTTTGTGGTATTACCTCAGCATAAGTGACAGCACAGTACAGTGTTATGGGATGATCCTCACAATGCCGTAGACCCCCTGATTTTAGTGCTATCTCTTTTGTATTTTTTGTACTTTAAGATGGCTTACTTTTAAATAATAAGTATCAGTAGTCCCTACCCACAGCCATTGAACCACAATACCACCTAGGTACTGATGCTGTTCTGAAAGGAAAGAGTACAGACAGCAAGGGTGTTGTTTTCAATAGCTTTTCATCCCCAGAGCAAAAAATCATTAAAATTCTATTTGTTCCTTTACTTCATATTTATTCTGGCTCTGTTATAAATATTTTTAAAAGTTGGTTGGTGTTTTCTTGTGCCAAAATTTGGGTTTGGAGCAATATTTAGAAAATCACCTGTCATTACATCTGGACTGTGATGGTTGTACATTTTCTGACAAACACAGATCAGAAGAGAGGTAAGGTGAGAAGTCAGGCAGCATCTTCCTGCACCTTACTTTTCAAACTTTAATCAACTCTCAGAGAAATAAATAATAAAGTGAGATGGCTGAATATCAGGAAGATGTGAATGACAAGGTGCAGCAACTTGAATGCCAGAGGGTTGGGAAAATGTCAGAGTCTATTCTGCTATCACTCTGTCAGAATCTGTCAAAAAGCTGTCTGTCCTTTCCAGTTCAAACCTTTAAAGGCAAGGTAGATCTGCACATAAATCTCAAAAAGGTTAAGGCTAACCAATGCAGTGTTCATTTATTTCAGACACAGATCTTAAACTCTTGGTTTCCTATTGTGCAGTTGTATAGACTGCAGTAATAAAAACATATCCACCTGAGTTTTCTTGGTACTCCTTCTGAATCGTACTGATAGTCTTCGCTTCCTATTTTCATTTTTAGCTTTTCTAATACTCTAAAATTTCCCCTCTAGAAACTTCACAACAACTTGATATACATTTTAATCAATTTTATTTATTTATTTATTTTAGAATGATCTGTTTCTGGACATATCATCAAATTTTCATTATCAAGGAAAAAAAGAATAAATTTCTTATTACTGCATTAATGTTTAGATTTTCATTTTACAGAATCACAGAATCACAATAGTCATCACAATATATCACAATAGGTTGGAAGAGACCTCCAAGATCACCGAGTCCAACCTCTGACCTAATGCTAACAAGTCCTCCACTAAACCATATCCCTAAGCTCTACATCTAGACATCTTTTAAAGACCTCCAGGGATGGTGACTCAACCACTTCCCGCAACCTATTCCAGCGACTAACACCACTTTCAGTAAAGAAGTTTTTCCTAATATTCAACCTAAACCTCCCCTGGCACAATTTTAGCCCATTCCCCCTCGTCCTGTCACCAGGCACTTGGGAGAATAAACCAACCCCCGCCTCGCTACAGCCTCCTTTAAGGTACCTGTCGAGTGCGATAAGGTTGCCCCTGAGCTTCCTCTTCTCCAGGCTAAATAGTCCCAGCTCCTTCAGCCACTCCTCGTAAGACCTGTTCTCCAGACCTTTCACCAGCTTTGTAGCCCTTCTCTGGACTTGCTCAAGCACCTCCATGTCTTTCTTATAGTGAGGGGCCCAAAACTGAACACAGTACTTGAGGTGTGGCCTCACCAGAGCTGACTACAGGGGGACAATCACTTCCGTGGACCTGCTTTATGCTGTTTAATTACAAAATCATCTCAGTGCAAAGTAAGAATTACAGATTTTGTTGTTGTTGTTGTCTTTGCAAGTTTTGTTTTGCATTTGTTTCATTTTTCCCTTAACAATCTTTAAAGGAGCATTTAAAAAAAAACAAAAAAAACAAAAAAAAAAAAAAAAAAACTTATCCTTTGAAAGGAGTGGTTTCCATAGAGCCAGCTTTTGCTTTCACCTCATTTCATTGTGATTAGCTTTCAGGTTATGTGAAAAAGTGTTCTGCTGTTTTTATAGTGACTTCAGATCATTTTTGTTTGAGCAGTGGGAATGCAAGGTAGAGGAGAGCCAAGACCTTGTCTTACAAAATACTCTGTGGATCTAAATCTCATTCTTTCATGTGAGAGTAGCTGATACAAATCAGTGGAGTTATATTGCTGTAAAACTGATATAAGGATGAAGAAATACAACTGCGTGAGTTGTGATCCCAATATAATTTGAACAGACAGCTCAATTGTTATCCATATCTTTACAGAATATTAACTGCCTGGCAAGTAAACACATACTTTTCACAGTGAAATTTATTAATATATTAATATATTAATATATAAATATATAAATACATAAATATATTAACAAATAACAGTCACACCATTTAAAAACTTTTGAGATCTTTCATATCAAAATCATAACATAGGCCATAAATCTGCAGTATAATAGATGTTACACTTTCTGATTATTAAAGGTCAAAGATGCTGATTTTAATGGAGATCACAATTCTTTCATATTGCTCATACTCCATCTCTGATCAGCAGAAATCAGTGGGGAACTTGATACTTATTTCGGGGGCCACAAGAGTTGAGGCTGTAAAAAGGAGGTGAATAGGACATGCTCGCTCAGATGGACATGTGGTTTTATGATGAAAGTATTGTATTTGGGCTCCGGATGCACATAAATCTGTTGCTTTGGGTTAAAGTGCAAAATTTAAGCATGCTTGCCAAATATTAAAGTATGTCTGAAAGGTGGTGCCTGGGAATTCTTTTCAATGGCTAAGTGAATTATTCTTTGCTTCTGTGATTCAAGTTCAGGAGTTTTCATTGTTTACATGTTGGAGGTAGACCAAGGCATAATCTGCCTCATCTCCACTCTGCCCTGATGTGCAGGAAGGAAATCACAATGCAGTAGGGAACTACAATATGCTCTTGTGTGAAACCTGGTCTGGATTAATAGTGACCATTATCCTGGGGTAAGCTCAAAAGTGCCACTCCTGTGCAGGACTGAATATTGTTAGGCAAAACTAGATATTCTCTTTCTAATTACTTAAAGCTTTGTTAGCCACAAATGCATTTTAATCACATTAATCTGATAACAATAAAATGTTTTCTTGTAGAAGCAAAGCACAGACTATTAGGGAGTGTTTTGTTGTGGGAAATTGTTGATTTTCTGTCACTGTTACTGTTTAGCATGTAAGACAAGTAAATGATAAGAGTGATACTGGTGAAGGTACAGTCATTGACTGCCTCTCTTGACAAATGCTCATGATTTTTTATGATTTAGGGTAGCATGAAACTGTTCTGTGAAATTTATTTTTCTATTTGATTATTCCTGTTAATTGTGCCCAGAAACAGTTCAGCATCCTGTGTAAACCATCATTTTCTGTCCCTCACCTCACCATCATGTTGAGATACATTTTCAAGATTTTCTGCTTGTCTCCATTTTTCCTTAGTCTCATTATCATCTAGCCTTTATTTCTTCTCCAACTCCATAAGTTTTTCTGATTTTCTAAGGACATATTTTATAAAATTTTCAAGTTCTCCTTATTCATATTTTACTGTGCACTCAAATTCCAAATCCTGTGATTCACATCAAGTCCTATTTAGATGGTGGGCTGGTGGGCTGTCCTATGAAATTACTAGTACTCAAGTCAATAAAACACCAGGAAAAAGTATAGATAGATAGGTTAAGGACAAACAAACAAACAAACAAACAAACAAAGTCTGTTCCTGTTTACAAATCCTGCCATCAAAACATCAAAACTGTCTTCTGAGAGACTTTCTTGAATAGTTATGTCAGAAAAATGAAAGGGCAGTCAACAGTCAGCTGTCTTCTCAGTTGCCCTAAACACCAGCCAGGTAAAAAAGGTTTATAACTTCTAAGGGACATAACAATAGTCCTTTTCAAGCAGCAATGCACTCTATTGTTTGGAAAGAGTAGAGTGGAAAAAAAAATACAGTTGTTCCATGTAGGGAGGATGAAATCCATTAGAAGCTTTCTTGTAAAGGAATCTGTAACTAGAGATCTCTAACTAGAGGTAGCACAGGAGGATCTGCACAAGGTGGACCATCAAGACTCTTCCCTCTACAAATCATTCTGTTTTAGAATTTTCTCAAAAATATCTTCAATGTTTCCATTAAAAAAAAAAAAAAAAAAAAAAGCCACTGCACTATAGGTAGACTATACTAATCTGAAACACTATGCTATAGCAGATGATTTCAAGAGCAGTTTTATAGAAGTTTTACCTTTTACATTCAGAAATGATCAGCCTTTATGAGTTGTAGTTCACATGTTTTTTTTCTCCATTATTTGTAACTGTGTGACTGGAAAGTAAGTTGGAAGGCAGAAGAGATTAACAAGGAAAATGATTTTGAATATGTGTTAAAGCTGAAGAAGTACCATGGTATTCAGTAATCTTGTTTAAGAAGGAAACTATATAATATATATTAAAATAATAGTATTTACAATTTATATTGTATAAATAACGTAGAATCTGTCCAAATGCCTTACAAAGTTGCTAATAATATAATATGGAACAGCCTCCAATTTATCTGTCTGTGAAGTCTTTCTCTTCCTTCCTTTGCATAGAAAAAAATTCTCTGTCCCACCTGAAATGTTTAATGGGAAAGTTGTTGTCAAGCATAAAGACCAGCCCCTCCTTTCTACAAGGAAGCTACATGTGCCAACTTTGGCCTTTAACATATGACTCTTTAAGCACCCCACACCGGCTTTCTTAGGAGGCCAGTGACTTAGACCTTTACTTTGAACCTCTTAGAACCCCAACATAAGCAACTTCACTTTCTTTGAGAGCTTCTCCCCAGGCTGGTTAATCTTCTTATCTTCTTATCTTCTTATCTTCTTAATCTTCACTGGCACCTGAGATGCATATATTCAAATATTTCTACATTCATTCTTATAATACTAAAACCATGCAACTTATTTTCTTCATTCCACACCAATATTCTCACACATTTCTATGGCCTAATGACTTCACTCTGATTCATGTGCTTCCAGAAAAAAGTGCAAATAGTTTTAAACATGGCAGGTAGTAAGGTAAAATAAAATAACTAAAACAAGTAGATTACCTTTTCTGATGCTAAATCCATGTAACATGAGGCTAACCATTCCAAGCAAATTTCAGAGGTCACGTTAGCTCTTAATAGCAAAAAGGGAAGGGACTGGAGGCATTTAATTTTTTGTTTGGCGGGTTCCTGGCTACATTCTGTTACTGAGTTAACACTGTAGTAACTATGCATATTAGAAAAATAACTATTTGCATTATTTTGATACCAGCATATGTATATATAACATATACATATATATATAATAAAACTGAGGAATACATCCCTAGGGGTAAGGTCTTACACTAAAACAATTTTACATAGTTTAGGCAATTTGAATCCTGTGCACTCCTTTAGTGTTACAGAAGACTGAATACATATTAATCCAAAGTACCTCATCATAGTAATAGCCTATCTTGGGTTCACTGTTTATCTACCTGTGCAATCCATCTTTAAATTATCCACCTTCTATTCTTTCACTGAGATGTAGTCTCATAGAAGCCATGCAAGTTGACATTTGGCAGTTTATATAAGCTACAGGCATTGAATATTGATCAGATAAATTGAAAATATTTTAGCCTCAGATACACCAGTATATTTCCAGTGAAGTTATTCTGTGCATACAGTAAGACAAGTGAGATGAGGGGCTTTCCATAAAGCATGAAAGAATTACTTTGGCAGTTGACATGTTTAAACCAGTTTAGAGCGGAAAAAAATATCAGCACCTAGTAGGATGTAGAGGCAGATGGTATGGGATTCTCCCACTTTTCATCTCTGGTTCAGAGCTATCTTATTAGCAGGAAGGGCATAAGAAATAAGTCTTTTCATCAGAAAAAGTTTCCTTACTGTCTTGTATCACCCAGAAATCCCAAGAGACAAACAAACTGGCTGATCTTGCAACTTCCCCAAGCACATAGGGTAGAGTTGTGAATGACCTCCTCCTGTATCACAAACAAGACTCTTTTATACAAATATGCTTAAAAGGAAACTTTATTTTAAGGAGACGTGAGACAGTGCTTTCTTCTTTTGGCAACTTGTTCATGTTTATAACATGAAACCCCTAGGGATTTTGAGGTTTTATCTAAAATTCAGTCTAAAATTGACACTAGATCTATAGATATGCAATATGGCTTAGGCACAATCATTGTGATCAACCAAATATGATTTATATTTGCCTCTGTCCTTAATACATCAGCTGAATTAAAAAAAAAAAAAAAAAAAAAAAAAAAAAAAAAAGTTTATAAATTTCAGGAACCTGTAACATTTATGTTGTTTAAATGAAATTGGCTATCCCAAAAATTTTGGGGGCAGCAAGACAGCAATTAACAACACATCTTGTACCCATTGGAGGTCACATTTTTTTTTTTTTTTTCATGTGTTGTGTAAGCTGGAACTATTTAAACATGAAATAAAAGCACGATCAAATAGGTTCTGATTTATTTGGGTTAAGGTCATGTAGCATAGTCAGTGCAACTTCTCCTTAGGTTGTAAAAATTATTACATAAAACATTACAGTTGAAACAGTCCTAACTGGCAGTGTTATTTTTAGAGATCTATCAGCAGTGAATGTATTTTTAAAAATACATTATTCTGCATAATACAAATATTTCTGAAATACTATTTCACTGATGAGTTGCCATAGACAGTAGGCTGTTAGGCAGCTTTAAAAATCATAAGTAGATGTGAAAATAAATCCAAAATACATTGGATGATGTTAAGACCGCTCTGGTAGTCCTTTCTCTCTCTAAAATATCTTTAAAAATAAAAAAAAAATAAATAAATAAAGATAAATAAAGAGTAAAAACAACAACAAAAAAAAGCAACAAAAAGAAAAATCAATTCACAGTTTCATGCACAAATAAAAGATGATCCTCATCCGGTGGGACCAAAATGCTACTGGGAGGTACTGTCCATCATCAGCACTTTACGTAAGGTAGAATTGTTCCAATATTTCTCCATAAGGTAAAACAATTGCTGCAGAATAACTGTAGCTATATTTTTCAATAGAATAATTACCTATGCTAGATGTTTTTAGTATCATGTTGCCTTGGATGAGTTTTTCCATTCTCAGTCAAAAAAAAAAAAAAAAAAAAAAAAAAAAAGTGGTTAATGGATTAGGATTTTTTTCTTTGTTTTTTACAGAAATACAGGTTGGCTGGCAAAAGCAATGTTTACCTACTAATTAAAAGTAACTGGCGAGAGACAGATATATCATCCACAGCAGAAAATAGCCAGAGACATACTAATGCCTCTCTTAAAACATAATAGAGTGAAGAGGTTTTTCCTTTGTGGTCAGTCATAAATGTTGTGTACACTTAAAGTAAAATTACCATAGAACATACACAAGTTTGCTATGTGAGCAACCAGTCCCAGAAAGGGAGGCACTTATGTTTTCTCCTCATGTGTTTCCGCTATTCAACAGAGAAGACATCAGGTAGACTTTATTCTTTTCCCCAACCTCACTTCCCATTTCTGAGATAAGCAAGTTACATCAAGGAATAGGCAGTCATTCCCACAGGTTAATACCTTGTGTTTGGTTTTACTAACTTGCTCAGAAAGAGCAAATATAGAGATTATCAGCCAGGAAGAGAAGGACAGCCAAGGATGGATTTTCCAGTCCTTCATTCAAGGAATTTAATTCCAGTTACTTCCATCTCTTTGACATTTGAAATGCAAGAACTAGACTCTTTCAGAGCAGTGGATTATATATAGAACAAGAAAAATCCAAATGGGGAATAAGAATCCTAGTTTAAAAGGCATCTAAGAATTCCATAGATGACTATCACTTGTATTTTGGTCCTTTGATTTCACTGTTGTATTGTTACTTAAAAACTAATTTCAGAGGATGTGAAATGCAATCAAGTGTCTGAATACAGCACAACAGCAATGTCAAAATGCATATAACAACCAGAACAACATTTTTTGCCCTTACTATAAAGCAAAGAAAGAGATTCAGTGACTCTTCCACCCTTTCCATTTTTGAAAACAACTGGTATTTTTACTAGCCTCTTTATAATCTTCTCTTTCATAAGATTATTTTATCATATTTTCTCTGAAAAGAGATAAGCAAATGACTGCAGAGAAGACTTTTCCCATAGACAATGAAAATATAGATCAAATCTCTTGTTTAACAAGGGAGTTTATGAAGGAGACTGTTCATTCTGAGGGGACAATAGCAATTAAACATATTCTCATAATTCAGTTATACTGCAACAAGAGTATGTTGTATTAGTACAGGTCAGGAATTTGGACACTTGGTTTCCATTTGTGCTCTGCCATGAAACTCCATCTTAAAATTTCATAAATAACAAGAATACTTCCTCAAATAATCAAATATTTGATTTATAACACATTTTGGACATCTAGATTGGGCTAGCATGACATGTACTTAAGCAAACATTTATTTATTTATTTATTTATTATTTAGATTTTCATGTTTCTGTGTGAACTCTGTTCTCTCTTAGCCCATGACAAGAGATAGGCATACATTTCCAGATATGTATACTAAAGAGATCTTCAGTATCACTTGTATTATCAAATATCTATTTTCAGTGAATCTCAGTTACCTCTCCTGCAAAACAGGATAGATAATTTGTCCACTTCAAATATTATCATGAGGTTCTTTACAGCAAGTTTTTTATAATTTGCAAAATATTCTATGCAATGCTTGTATAAGGCTCATAAAAAGTGTACCTTATGGTACACTAGAAGAACTCTGTGATTTAGAAACTATTGTGTATTTTGTCTGCTTCACAGAGATTTTTACCATATGTTAAATAATGCTGGAACTGAAGAATGAAAATGAGCTCAGGAAAAGAAATCATTTTGCTTGTTGTGTAATGAGGAATGCTCAGTTAAGGAGACTATTCCAAGAGCCTTTTAATGACTATAATTTGGAATACAACCTAAAGCTCCTTAGACTTTCAAATAATTCAATATGAGAATCTTAGAGTATTTAACATCTAACATATGAAACATTTCTACAACCACCTGAAAAATAAGTCAGCCTATTTTCATGGTATTAATCACTTTTGTTGCATATAGTACTTCACAGTATCCAATTTGTCACACAGAAACTTGTGTTCTATGCTGTATGGTAGAGTCAAAACAGAAAATAACCTTTCTTGGAACGGGAAATATATTAATTTCTACCAATTTAACTACTGTGTAATTATCATCTATAATACTGTCTGAAAGGTTAAAAAAAAAAAAAAAAAAAAAAAGATAAATGGCTGCAACAGAGACATCATACACTCAAAATGAATATTTAGCAGAGCTCATTTGACCTCCATTTTACCATCAGTTTGTTTCAGTCATGTGGTAATACTGATAGGTTCTTAATATAATCTAGAAAAGTAGTTAAAATTATAAGTTGTGGCTCACATAGACTGAAAAGACATTAAAAATAAATAAATAAATAAAACACCTGTCCCATAATGGTGGGGAGATTTATTTCTATGGAAAACTCAGAAAAATACACGTGGTTCTTAATAACCCAAATATTTCTTCCATACTACTATTTTTTTTTCCTAAAAAGCCAAATGCTATCCATCTATCATACATTTTATTTCAGCTCTTATCTTGTAAGTTGTATGGAGCAATTTTATACTATTTTACTCATAAAAGTAGAGTCGTGAAAATAAACAGGATTTTTTTTTCTTTCCATCCTCCTCTCTCTCCACCACCTTGTGTAGGTAGATAGCAGTGGAAAACATATTTATCTTCAGCTCTTCTATAATTTAGAAGAAATTTTCATTCATCCAGATTAAGTACTTGATTTGTAGTTGGGTAAGGGAAGAGAAACAGATGAAGATTAATGAAAACTGTTAGAATCATAGAATATCCCGAGTTGGAAGGGACGCATAAGGACCATCGAGTCCAACTCCTGGCACCACACAGGTCTACCCAAAATTTTAGACCATGTGACTAAGTGCACAGTCCAAACACTTCTTAAACTCCAACAGGCTTGGTGTTAACTTAGAACAACTTTTGGCACTGTGGACATCCTAAGAAAGTATTCCACTACTGGTTAAAAATAACAAACCCTATTTTTTTCATTAAGTTAGACAATTTATGCTGATCTCAGTGGCTGTGGTGGTTTTACTCAAGTGGGCCGCTGAGCTCCACCACAATTGCTCTCTCACTCCCTGCATCCTTAAAGAGGAAGGGGGAGAAAAGTCAACACAAAGAGCTAGATTTGAGGTGAGAATGATTTAATTAAAGGGAAAAGGAATGGGGAGAAAAAGAAACAAAAGAAACAACAAGACCGTGCAGAAGCACAGAGAGAAAGGAAAAAAAAAAAAAAAAAAAAAGAAAAAAAAAAGTCATTCTCTACTTCCCATCAATGAGCGATGTTCGGCCATGTCCTGGGAAACAAGGCCTCAAAATGCATAGCAGTTGTTCAGGAGGACCACCTTCCTCCATGAGACCCCCCCTTTTTATTGCTGAGTGTGACATCAGGTGTTATGGAACATATCTTTGTTCGGTTTAGGTCAGCTGCCCTGGTGATGTCCCCTCCCCACCACTTGCACACCCCCAGCCTGCTGGCTCCTGGGTGCTTGGAGGGAGTCCTGATGCTGTGCCAGCAATAGACACAACACTGGAGCGATACCAGTGCTGTTCCATCTACGAGTGCAGGGCACAGCACTGTGTGGCCTATGCAAGGAGAGGTGACTCCATCCCATACAGACACAACATCATTGGTTCATAAGCACTCCTCTGTACGCAGAGTGGCCTGACCTCTCTAATGCTATAAGGTTGCAAGGCATAAATCCATCAGCATGTGGGTGAACTGCTGAAGCTTCAGATCCCTTTTTGGGAGCAGTCCAACCTGCTTCACAGAGGAGGAGCCATTCTTCAGGAAGACCCAGGAAATTTCTCCCTCAGGTTCATATTTCTCTCCTCAGTTGGGGCAGCCACATAGGACTAGCTGTCATTATCAGCAACTGCTGCTGCCACTAGACCTTGTCTGCAGCATGCCCTGTTTTTTCTGCAATCATTTGGGTAAACAACTAAACTCTCCTTCTCCTGCTGCAGGGATTTGATATTCCAGGGACTGCTGAACTGTGAAGAGGGTTTCAAACTATTTTATAGTTCCCTATTTCAAGGCAGTATATCACTTTTGCTGCATTTTTATTTCTGCTTTGGCTATAATGACTAAGATAGAAGTGGCAATGGGCACAGCACAGTTCCATCCATATGGCTAGAAACACAGCTATACTGCTCCTGGAGAAGAAACTTACTTTGGGTTATACTCTTCCCTATAGTGTCTTACGTTAAGCAAATGTTCGGTTACCAGTTAAGATTATTTCTCTCCATATCTGAAAACATAGGACAAATGTTTCACCTTCATAGTTTTTGTATTTGCTGCTGCTAACTTGCATCTTTTTCACTTCGCTTAGTGGTGCTTTGGTCATTACATCATTGATAGCAGTGGTGAGTGTCAGCTAAAGGGCACCATGTCTCCTTGAAGTGTAGAGTCTTGCCATTGTCATATCTGTTTACCTCTAATGGACATGATTTTTTTTTTTGTCCAAAGTCAGTAAGTGACCTTGCTTGGGGAAAAAAATTTGGAGCTTGAATATTTATGTTTTTTGTTTTCCCACATGCCTGTTTATAACTTAGTCTATCTAGTAAGTATGCATGAACCTACTAATAAGGCATATGTTTGATAATGTGTCATGTTCTGTGGAGTAATACTTCACTGATGTGTGGCATTACTTCACTGATATGGTGGCATTACATATGAATGGTAAATAAATGTTTTTTAGAAACTATGCATATGGAAAGCATATGGAAAAGAGATAGTTTCAGAATATATATATATATGTATATATATATATATATTATTTTATGACTTATCTTTCACACCTGGCTAGATTCAAAAGGATTATTCATAAGATTAAGGATCTGCAGAACTTGCCTTACATTAATTTGAGTGCCATATAATAAACCAATAAACCAATAGTTTTCTCCACAAAATATCTTGGCTTTCTGAATCTGTGTATCGCTGGACATGTCTTATAAACGATAAATTCTTTAAATGCCAAATACTTAGATAATGAGTGTTGTTGACTCCCTCATGACATAATTTGGTTTTCTATTTGCAGTTTCTGTATTTTATCTTTACAATAACTTTCAATTAATATTTTAACAGTGTGATTGTCCCATTTGGAAAAGAAAATGTTTAATTGCTACACATAATTTATTCTGGAGAGGAGATTCTCCAGTCAGACTCAACCATCTGAATTCTGAGGGACCTCTTTCCATCACTCTTTCAATAAAAAAAAGACACTGCATCTGTTAATTGACAGTTTGCACTATAAAGAAGTCTCGGTCTCATAACCTTCAGCTCTAAAAAAGAGATTCAAATGCTCTGGACTGGCTAAGCTTTTTCTCATGTCATACATAATAGACCAGTGTGTAATTCTCTAAATGTGCAACAGTGCAGTTTACTAATTTTTCATTACTTAATTTCATTACAATTTTCTGAAACATGTTAATGAGACCTGAAGACCTGGAATCTCTTTCGTGTGTAAGAGTAATGTGGCTTATATATATACCTATTTTTTTACAGCTGTGGTCCTTCACATATATATTTCTATCCTGGCTTCTTTTTAAATTGGAAGAAAGTTTATTTTCTTCAACAAATACCCTTTTAGGAAAGCAAATGAGATCATGTTAAGCACTTATGGAATCAAAATGTCCCTACCACCCTACCAACAATTTGTACATTTTTTGTTTTGTGTGTTAACCTTTCTCAGTTTTCTATCTCAAGCTAAACTAGCTACAAAAGTTCTTTACCGGTTTAGGATTTATAGCTTAAAGGCAAGGTCTTTTAGCTTTCATTAAAAAATGTAAAAAGAATTAATATAAACTAGATTAATTACATCCTGAAATTCTCACACCACCTAGTGAAAAGTTTTTCCTTAATTACTCCCAAGTCATAATTTTGTGCAGAGTATTATAATTTTATATGGGGAGGAGATATCAGAACCCGCAGTCTCCTAAGCTGATGGGTAACCACCAACTTGTCAGACATTTTACATCAGTTAGCTATTGAGAGGGGAGGCTTATACTAGCTAATGGATCTGTATTAGGGCCAATACAGTTATCTGAAAAAACAGTTATCTGAAAAGACAGAAGACTTTTTCAAGAAGAGATACCTGAACTTGGTTAATGGGGCTCCAAAAATAAAAATAAGATAAAAATAATTTTAAAAGACATAGGAGCATGATAAGCTTTTTATTTTTATAGCTAAGCTACAATGATTTGAGGGGGATAAACTCTGACCGTACACAGTGTATTGAAAGTAGTTAAGGAATTTTAACTACTTTTGGTGAAAATTGAATTTATTTGCTTGTGATCTCGAAGCATAATTTTAATATTTTTTGTTGCTTCCTCATCAAAATGGTTGCTTTGGACTGACTTAGCATTCAGCTTTATGGGAAACAAGAGGTGTCTCTCTTATTCTACTGGGCCATCTGATGACCAAAATTTAATGAATTTGGTATCACTCCATCAATGTCTTACAGACTGTTAAACAAGAAAAAGAAAAAGAGAAAAAAAAAGAAACTGAAACAGAAACAGAAACAGAAAAAGAAAAAAAAGAAGAAGAAGAAGAAAAAAAAGAAGAAAAAGAAAAAGGAAAAGAAAAAGAAAAAGAAAAAAAAGAAAAAGAAAAAAACAAAAAGAAAAAGAAAATGAAAAAAAAAGAAAAAGAAAAAGAAAAAGAAAAAGAAAAAGAAAAAGAAAAAGAAAAAGAAAAAGAAAAAGAAAAAGAAAAAGAAAAAGAAAAAGAAAAAGG
>CM021732.1:88458264-88482093 GCA_011075105.1 Heteronetta atricapilla
ACTTGTTTGTACATATTATTGTTATTATTATTATTATTATTATTATTTTCTATCTTAATAAACTGTCTTTAACTCAACCCACAGGCTTCACTTTCCCGTTTTTCTCCCCCATCCCAGAGAGGGAGGGGGGAGGGTGAGCGAACGGCTGTGTGGTGTTTAGCTGCCGGCCGGGTTAAACCACAACACCAAGATAAATCATCCAACAGAATTTCCAGATATGTTGAAACCCTGGAGAAGTAAATTTGTGTTCCCAGAAGATATGATATAAATAGAAATAGCGTCTACATACATGCAAAGTCTTAATTGTGGTATTTTAAGAAGTGAATGCACAGCTAGACAAGAGATACCTAAAGAGAGATTTCATATCATTGGTTGTACTTCTGCAGAAACTGTCAATATGCAGTCCTTCCTGTCATGATCAACATATCTAATGTTTAAGTGAGAAACTGAGAAACTTTGGAATGTAATTCAAGACTTTCAAGACTATTTGAGTATACCTGAGATACTGTCAACCTGAGTAACACCATCAACACTATATTCCTCAGGAAGTAGTTGTGCTCCCTCAAATTGCTATTTCTTCTTTTGAGATGCAGTGTTGCAATGCTATGTATAAATTAAAGATAGCCAGGGAACAGTAGTATTATACTGATGTCTTGATGTAAAACTTGACATGACAGTATAGAAGTAACTGGGAAAAAATAAAAAATAAAAAAATAAAAATAAAAAATAGTATTCCTTATAGTTTCTTCCAGCACTTCCACATATTCCTACCAGTGAGAGATTAGGAGCAAATGAATCCATGGGGAATTCTTCACACCTGTAGACTGCAAAGCCATGTTCCAACACCAGGCATCAGTGCATGCTGTCACTCTGAACAGAATATATATAACATCCTCTGCTGATGTGCACACTATATACATACATCTCCTAGCTTGGTACTTTGCACACCTCTTCCAGAAAAGTAATTTACTATTGATAGTAATGAGTACAATTAAGAGGATCTTAAATTTTCTTTAACCCAGATTAGTTATACAGAGCTAATTTGTCAAACCTTCTCTCATATGCTTTGACTTCCCTTGTGTTCTTTCATTCCTGAGCCCTCCAATTTCTGTTTATTTATTTATTTGTTTATTTATTTATTTATAGCACTGCCACAAAACTGTAGTTTATCCTGAGGTAATTTTTAAAGCCAAGAATAGCAACTAATCACCCTGTGTTACCTTGTAGCTATTATTATACAAGCTATAATTATACAATAATTACTGTGACATTGAATAAAGGAACTCATAACAAATCTCCCATTGAGGTTACCTCAGGAAACAAAACAAAGCAAAACAATAAAAAAAAAAAAATGAGTAAAAATCTCACCATCCAACAGTTTTTTGCCACCATAAAATTAAAATTAAACAGAAATAGAATATATACAGAAATATATATATATATTGGATACAAATGATAAATTCATTTTTCTACTTCAGTGCTTGATGGAAGTATAGCAGAATAATACCAATTCACATGGTAACAAGATGACAAATTAGCTCACTTATTCTGGATTACCATACATAAATCATAAATCATAAATATAGATTGCATTCTATTTATCTTTATTTATATGACAAGTCTTCATCTAGATAACATATGGGAAAATTGTAAGTCCATGTCACTACTTCTCAGGCAAATTCCCCATTTAAAATATGTAAAATACAGTATTTCAGCCAATTTTGAAATATTCTATGTTATTTTCAAGCCTGAAAATCATGTAACAGGAAAAAAATAAAGATACTAAAGAAAATGGGAAGTCAGAGGTGTCTAGCACTACAGAAAGAAATAAAGCCAAATTACTGAAAATAATAATAATAATAAAAATCATCCACAGAAGATCCACTGGGCCATGCATTCTCTGAAATTCTCATACTCATTCTACACTAATGCACACAGCATGAGGAGCAAGCAAGAGGAGCTAAAGGCTTTGGCTTAGTTCCAGAACTACAACATCAGTGGCATAAGTGGAACATGGCGGGAAGAGTCCTGTAACTGATGAGTTCTTCAGAAGGGATAGACAAAGCAGGTGAGGCAGGGTGATGGTGCTGTATGTAATGGAGGGGCTGGACTGCAGTAGACAGTGACAGGTTGAGAGCCTCTGGGTAAGGATTAAGAGACAAGCAAAAAAAAGCAGATGTCACAATGGGAACCTACTATAGACCACCCAGTCTGGATGACATTACCAGCAAGTTTTCCTTAAGGAACAAACAGATACCTCCAGATCAGCTGCCCTTGTCCTTATGGGTGGTTTCAACTTGCCAGATGTAAACTGGAAATACCATACAGCTAACACAAACAGATCCAGGAGATTCCTAAAACAACTTGATGATAACTTGTTGGGACAGGTATTAAGGGAACTGACTAGGAAGGGTGCCCTCCTATTTTGTTGCTTGTAAACAGAGAGGTTCTAATAGGTGAAGTTGTGACTGCCTTGGCTGTAGTGACCATGAAGTAATCATGTTTAAATCTTTGGTAACAGAAGAACTGCCATCAAAACTTCAACCCTATGGTGAGAGTAGACTTCAGGCTGTAAGGGAATTAGTCAATAAGGTCCCCAGAAAACTGTTTTTGAGGTTCATCAGTGCTGGTCAATTTTTAAGTACCACCTCTTAAAAACACAGGAACAGGCAATTTAAAAAGGTCAGAAGTCAAGCAGGTGGGGCAGAAAGTTGATTTGGCTGAACAGGAGTCTTCTTCTATTGCTAAGACAGAAACAAATAAATAAATGTGTATGGCCACTAGAAACAAGGTCATGCTACATAGGAGGACATGAGATGCTGTCCAGAGAGATGTTGTTCACATTTGTAGGAAGAAAATTCATGTGGGGCCAAAGCTCAGTTAGAGTTGAAGGTGGCTGGTACCATGGGGGGCAATAAAAAGTGGTAGTTTTTTGTTGTTTGTTTGTTTGTTCATTCGATCATTTTTAATGTGTTATACAGCAAAAGGAGGATCGGAGGAAACATTTTTCCATTACTCAATGAGGATCATCACCTCACAAATAGGTACGTAGTTCAAAGCAGAGATGATGAAAGCCTTTTTTTTCTCTGCCTTCAACACTGTTGAAGTGTTCTGGGACCACAGGTATTCTGCATTGGAGGATTGTGGCTGAAGAAATGACAAACTCCCAGCTAACCCCAAACTTGTGTGGGATTTGCAGCTACAGCTGGATGCATATAAGCTTATAAGGCCTGATGGGATTCATCTTGATCCCAGGGTACTAAGAGAGTTGGCTGATGTCATCATGAGACGTTCCTCAGTTATTTTGAATGGTCTTAGGAAAAGGTCCCAGTTAACTGGAAGCTGGCAAATGTCCCAGTTTTCAAGAAAGGTAAGAAAGAAGCCCTGGATAATTACAGGCCTAATAGTCTCACTTCAGTTCTTGGTAAAACTGTGGAGAAAACTATTTTGGAAGTTATTGAAAAACACATGAGGAATAATGCAGTCATTGGTCATAGATATTGAGTTCATAAGGGCAAAGTTCTGCTTAATTAATTTAAATTGCTTTTGTGGCAAAGCTACCCACCTAGCTGACATAGGGAAGACAGTTGATGTAGTCTTTTCAGATTTCAGTAAAGCTTTCAATACTGTTTCTCAAAGTATCCTTATGGAAAAAAGTCCGCGATACAGCTAGATGAATGCATAATATGCTGGGGGAAAAGTTGGCTATTGTTCAGGCTCAAAGAGTTATAGTAAACAGAGTTACATCTGGCTGGTGGCCAGTCACTAGTGGGGTTCTCCAGGGCTCCATTTCAAGACCAGGTCTCTTTAATGTTTTCATAATGTTTCCGCTTTTCAGGGAAGTGATTGTCCTTTTGTATTCAGCTCTGCTGAGGCTGCACCTCAAATGCTGTGTTCAGTTTTGGGCCCCTCACTACAATGAGGACATCAAGGTGCTGGAGTGTGCCTAGAATAAAGCAACAAAGCTGGTGAGAGGTCTAGAAGACAAGTCTTACAAGGAGCAGCTGAGGGTACTGGGTTGTTTTGCCTAGAGAAAAAGAAGGTCAGGGGAGACCTTATCCAAATTACCAAATTACCTTAAAGGAGGCTATAGTGAGGTGAGAATTGGGTTCTTCTTCCAAGCACCACGTGATAAAACAAGAAGAAATGGAATCAAGTTGCACCAGGACTTAGGTTTTGATTGGATATTAGGAGAAAGTTCTTTACTGAAAGAGTTGTGTGGCATTGGAATAGACTGCCCAGGGAAGTGGTTGAGTCACCTTCCCTGGAAGTCTTCAAGAAGCATGTAGATTTAGAACTTTGTAGCATGGTATAGTGGTGGGCTTTAGTACTAGGTTAAAGGTTGGACTAGATGATCTTGGAGGTCTTTTCCAACCTGAATGATTCTTTCTGTGATTCTATGATAAATGATGAATGCAGAACTTGAAGGCATACTGAGTATACTTATAGAAGACAATAAATTGGGAGCAGTGGCTGACTCTATAAAGGGTAGAGAGACCTTACAGAGAAATCTTGACAAATTAGAAGGCTAGGAAATCACCAACCACATAAAACTTAACAAAAGCAAGTGCTACATTTTACACCTTGAACAAGGTAACCCTGGCTATATGTACAGACTAAGTGATGAGAGGCTGAAGAGCAGCACTGTGGAGAGGGATCTGGGAGTTTTTGGTTGACAGCAAGTTGAATATGAGTTAACACTGTGCCCTGCAGCCAAAGGGGCCAACTGTATCCCGGGGTGCATCAAGTACAGCATTGCTAGCCAGTTGATGGAAGTGATTGTCCCATTCTACTCTGTCTTGATGCAGCATCACCTTGAGCACTGTGTGCAGTTTTGGATGCCACAGTATAAAACTATTAGAGATTGCCTAAAGGAGGGCTATGAAGATGGTGACGAGTCTAGAGGGAAAAATGTATGAGGAGTAGCTGAAGTCACTTAGATTGTTCAGCCTAGAGAAGAGGAGACTGAGGGGAGACCTCACCATGGTTTATAACTTCCTCACAAGGGGGAGAGCAGGGGCTGGCACTGATCTCTTCTCTCTGGTGACCAGCAGTAGGACCCAAGCTGTATTAGGGGAGATTCAGATGGAAGATTAGGAAAAGGTTCTTCATTTCACTGAGGGTGGTGGGACACTGGAACAGGCTCCCCACTGCAGTAGTCATGGTCCTGAGGCTGGCAGCACTCAAGACTGTTTGTAAAATTCTCACAGACATATGCTATGATTTTTGTGTGGTCCTCTGTAAAGCCAGGAGGTAGATTTCATGATTCTTGCAGCACCCTTCCAGTTCAGGGTATTCTACGACTCTATGATTCTACTTACTACTGTTCTCCCATACTATTTCACTTCTTACTCTTCTCCTTTCTAAACTTTCTGTTAACACTAGCTGTACTTCTTATGTCATGTCCAAAGGAAATGAAACTTAGGAACTGTAACTCACTGCCTCTCAGATTTGATGAGAAGAATTGAAGTCTCAAAATGATTAATTTCCTGAAATTTATGTGGAAAAAAAAAAAAAAAAGGCATTTAGCTAGAAGATATTAATGCCTTCAGAGGAGGGGAATGTTGCCAAATTAGCTCAGCTCAGCTGTTATGTACCAGAGAATCAACAAAAGGAGAGCTGTAGGAAGCCAACCTTCACAAATTCTGCTTTTCAGAAATGGGCCCTTTTGACTTCTTAAATGAAAAAGGCCTTAGAGAAAGGAGCACGACTTTTCTCCAGGCACTGAACAAATTTGAAGTGTCAATAATCTATATGTATAGTCATCGTAGTATATATTTCTTGTGGATATTTCATCAGAAATCTTTATAACCAGTCTTCTGGGGTATTTCTCTCTTATTAAAATCAATCTAAAACTTAGGCTCTCACAGGCTGAAAAGATGTCACACTACATTTTCAAAAGCTTCCTGAACTCCTTTAGAGAGTTTAGAGGTGTTAATTTTCTTTGCTGTCTGAGAACTGAAGGACTAATTCTCTTAGGTGTTTTTGAAATTATATTAGAAAAAAAAAATAATAACACAAGCTGCACATAGCCAGTGTGCTTGTTCCAGTTCATCCAACATTAACTAGTGACAGAAATCATGAGTTAGAAGCAGACTGGAACCTCTGACAAATATTTCAAATGGCAATATGGAGGGAAAATTTAATTAGCGCACTCAAAAAAATGTTCAAACCCTACTTTTCTGCAAGTACCACTACACAAACAGTATGGCAGTAAATCAGAATTGTCAAAAGAAATTATTTTTGGGAAACAGTGTACTTTCCCAATATAGAGTAAATGTGAATAAATAACCCATAATATAAATAGCTGGCAGCCCATGGCTTGAACAGGCACACACTTGGCTGGGTTAAAAACTGGCTAGACGATGGGGCCCAGAGAGTGGTGAATGGAGTGAAAACCAGCAGGAGACCGGTCACCAGTGGTGTTCCCCAGGGGTCAGTGTTTGGGCCCAACATCTTTAATATCTTAATTGATAACTTAGATGAGGGAGTGGAGGGACATGTAGATCTGATGGAGGGTAGGAAGGCCCTGGAGAAGGGCCTGGATATGTTGGATCTATGGGCAGATGCCAATGGGATGAGGTTCAACATGCCTAAGTCCCAGGTCCTACACTTTGGCCATAACAACTGCTTGCAATGCTACAGGCTTGGTGCCGAGTGGCTCAAAAGCTGTGCAGGGAAAAAAGGATCTGGGGGTGTTCATCAATGCTTGCCTGAACATGAACCAGCAGTATGCCCAGGTGGCCAAGAAGGCTAATGGCATCCTGGCTTGTATCAGGAATAGTGTGACCAGGGAGATGATCTTTCCCCTGTACTCTGCTCTGGTGAGGCTATACCTCAAGTACTGTGTTCGGTTTTGGATCCCTCAATACAAGAAGGACATTGAGGCCCTGGAACATGTCGAGAGAAGGGTTACAAAAGGGCTGTTTAGTCTGGAGAAGAGGAGGCTCAACGAAGACCTTATTGCTCTCTACAGTTACCTGAAAGGAAGTTGTGTGGAGCTGGGGGTCAGCCTCTTCTCATAGAGAACTAGTGATAGGACTAGAGGGAATGTCCTCAAGTTGCACCAGGGTAGGTTCAAGTTAGAAATTAGGAGACATTTCTTCTCAGAAAGAGTAGTCAGACATTGGAATGGATTTCCCAGGGAAGTGGTGGAGTAACAGTCCCTGGCGGTGTTAAAGGAAAGGTTGGATCTGGCATTTAGCAACATGGTTTAGTGGGTGATATTGATGTTAGAGGGATGGTTGGACTAGATGGTCTTGGTGGTCTTTTCCAACTTTAATGATTTTATGACTCTATGAAAACCTTTGAAGAATAGTGATGTTTCCAGCTAGAACTGTAGTCTCCTACAGTGAAGGAACAGAAGAAGGTAATAAATAATATAATAAATACGTAGGTAGTTTCTTTCTAATTGTCATTGGTTATCTTGCAGGGATCACTATGAATATCCTCAGAGCCCAAAATACTGAAGCTGCCTCACAATTGCAGTGCTTAAATCTAAGGTTGGGAGAACTTTTTTCAAAATTCATTCTTGCCAATACAGCACATCACCACTAGTTACGAATCTGACCCCATGACTTTTATTGCAAATGATAAAAAACTAATTTTATATTCTTTATCTCTTCTTCTGTAGAAAAAACAACTTGTTCTCTATACAGCAAGAACAAGTCACACATTTCTGAATTTTCTTTCCAATGTGGATTCTCTGAAGTGTAATAAATAGTACATAAATTATGGTTTTACTCAGTTGGACAATTAGTTTACCTAGCAGTCTATTTTAATGAAATTAATGGGAATAAAATATCTTGGTTATTTCTACCAAGCCATGTGGAACATTTTGACATTACATAAGTAAAGAATGAAAAGATGAACAAATAAATAAATAAATAAAGGGGGGGGGGGGGGAGAAAAAAGGAAAAGAAAAAAAGGGACAAAAAAATCAGATTCCCTTGATCTAATCAAAGCTCAAATTTTCTTTAATTTTTGGCCAGAATTTCTATGAGGATATTTTATTTGATCATTCCACATCTGTGACTCTTAATAGTTCTATAACTATTTAACCAGACCAAACTGACAGATCAAAAAAGAGACCTGTGGTCGTTCCACCCTGCTGGGCAGTTGAACACCACAACCACTCACACTTCCTCTCTTCAAAGGAATGGGGGGAAGACAATATGAAAGAAAAAGGGTCAAGGATGAGGACAGTAAGATCACTCACCAGTTACTGTCACAGGTAAAACAGACTTAGTTTAGGAAAATTAATATAATTTATTGCCTATTACTAACAGACTAGAGCAACATGAAACTAAAAACAAATCAAAAACACTTTCCCCCCTATTCACCCTTTTCTACTTTCTTTCTCTGAGTGGTGCAGCAGAATGAGGAATGGTAGTTACAGTCAGTCCAAAATGTCTCAGTCACTGCTTCATCCTCACTTTCTTCCCCTGCTCCAGCATGGTGTCCTTCCCACAGGATGCTGTCCTTCCAGAAAAGATCCGGTGTGGGCGTCCCACAGACATCAACTCTTTAAAAACTGCTCCGGCATGGGTCCATATCACAGTGTCCATCTGGTGGGATCAAAATGTTTCAGCATGGGTCACCCATGGGAGGCAGCTCCCAACATATCCTCTGCTCCTGCATGGGCTCCTTTCCATGGGCTGCAGCTCCGGCCCAGAGTCTACTCCTGCAGGGGCTCTCTCAGGGACTGCTGCCTCCTTCAGGCTTCAGGGGAACTCTGCCTCTCTTTCAGCTGTTGCAGCATTTTTTTTCTTTTCTTAAATCTGCTCTCACAATGGTGTAATAAGTGTTGCTCAGTGGCTCAGCTTTGGCTAATGACAGGTTTCTTTTAGAGCTGGCTATAAGTGGCTCTTATCTGACATGGAGCAGCTTCTGGACTCTTCTTATAGAGGCCACAAAGGTCATATTTGCAGAAGACAAATCCATCTTTGTGCTTACAGAATTTTTTGGCATAATGCTAAGACATAGTCCAATACAGCAGTTACATTGTAGACCGTCCTCCCATTAGTTACAGATCAAGCACAGTTTAAGCTTGCATACTTCTGCAACAGTTTTCAAAAATGAGTTTATAAAGGCAGTTTTTAAATTCAGAAGAAATATTCAAGCCACTCAGTTAAAGAAAAAAATAAAAAATAAAAAATAAAAATTTAAAAATACTAAAAAAAGAGCTTTACTAACCACAAGAAAAAGAACAAGCAAACCAAAGTAAAGGAGGAAACAATACCTTAGATCCTGACAGTGATAACCAGAAGATGATATGCATCAGATTAACATCTAGCTAGAATATAATTCCCTTGCATTTTGCAAGCCTTATGAAGACATTTTTTTTTTTTTTCTCTCCTTCTTGGGTGTGGAACTCAAAAGCTAACCAGGTTTTAGTTTTTTTTGTTGTTGTTGTTGTTTTGTTTTTTAATTTAATTTCTTATTTATTTTTATGTTTATTTTTTTAACTCCTATGGATACCTTTGAGTTTGTCAAAAACTCCACAGATTCCCATCTGGCCAATTACATTTCTCAGACTCTCAGTAAAATTTTAATTCAGTAACAACTGAGAAGACTCTTAGGGGTATATATATTACCATATATCATAAATCACCTTTTTCTAATGTCAGCAGCTGTTCCTGATTCTCAAAGGAAAGGGATTCACATATTCCCTATGGCACTGGTAAGGTGACTGACATCACATTTATTATCATGCCCATTTCGAGTTGAGCCAGTTTTGTAATAAGCTTACAGCTGACATTAATTTGAGTATTAAAGTGAACCTATGTTATTCAGAAGTATTTGTTTACTTTCAGACAAAACAATGCTGAAAGGCCCGGTCCAGCACAGCTATTAATTATTAATTGTGTTATTATTATTTCATGCACTCCTAAGGCCTTCTTCACCATCCATCTGGTGTGCCTCTTGCTTAATTTAAAAATACAACTGTTCTTTACTGGAGACAGGAAGAAAAGTGAGACTTTCCTTTTATTTCTTTTGTCTGAAGATGGTTCCTTAGCAAAAATGACAAATCCAAGTGACAAATGCATGTAGTGTCCAGAATACAATGTTAGGACCACTCTAGAATCCAGTGATAAAATAATCACAAAGGGATAAGTGCCATGAGGAACAACTCTTAGATTAACCTTGTGCTTTACCTCGTAGGAGGAAATTCTTACAGAAATAAATATGCTAATAAAATAAAATAAATAAAATAAAATTACAAAAAAAAAAAATAAAAAGAAAAAGAAAAAAAAGAAATCAGCCATGTCTATGGCAGCTCCAAATGTGGGTTTGGAAAGTGAAGAAAACCATAAGTAACCTGGTCCCATGATGCTAAGCGTTTGCACAGAAGCACTTATAACTGATTGGAAACCTTAGAATGGAGCAAGAGCACAGATAAATATATGATAATATTACCTGGGTTACAAGGAATAATTTTACCTTTTCTTCAGAAATAAGGTAACTATTAAGGAAATATATATATATATATATATTTATATATATATATATATATATATAAAACTAAAAAAGCAAAACTAATTCTTTGCCCATTTATCATTACTGAAATTTTTATATTCTTCAACTTGTTTAGTGCCATCCCTAGAGATTACTCTTGAATCAAATAGAGATTTAGGCAAAGAGAGGTTAAAATTGCTGGCTGATAGAAGAAGAAGACTGTAGGAAGAGAACCAATGGATTACAGGAGGCAAGAAGATGAATGGGGCTTCAAGAAAGTGCAAGAATGGAATTAAGTCCTCATGCACAAAGAGTATGCCTTATACTGACACTCGGGCTCTAGCACTACAATACTTCTTTCTTGTAATGAAAGAGTTCCTTTCTACATGGCGTTCTGACTCGTTTGCTCTCCACAATTCCAGTTACTGCACAGATTTTTTTAGTTTGTAGTACATCTGCACAATAATGGATAAGATATATGTATCTATAGTATATAACTAACTGTCCTGGTGTCAGTTAGGACAGAGTTATTTTTCCCCTAGTAGCTGGTGGGGTGCTACGTTTTGGATTAGGATGAGAAGAGTGCTGATAACATGCTGATGCTTTAATTGCTGCAGAGCAATGCTTACACTAAGCCAAGGACTTTTCAGCTACTCGCTCTGTCCTGCCAGCGGGCAGGCTGGGGGTGCAGCAGGAGCTGGGAGGGGACAGACCCAAGACAGCTGACCCAAACTGGCCAAAGGGGTATTCCATACCATCTGACATCATGCTGAACAATACATAGGGGTGGCTAGACAGGGTGGGGGGCTGGCTCCTTGGGGATGGGCTGGGCATCGGTCAGCGGGTGGTGAGCAATTGCATTGTGCATCACTTGTTTGTACATATTATTATTATTATTATTTTCTATCTTAATAAACTGTCTTTATCTCAACCCACAGGCTTCCCTTTCCCGTTTCTCTCCCCCATCCCAGAGAGGGAGGGGGGAGGGTGAGCGAATGGCTGTGTCGTGTTTAGCTGCCAGCTGGGTTAAACCACAACACTAACACAGGTAAGGTACTGACAGGAAGGTTTTCCTAGTAATAGAATCACAGAATATCCTGAATTAGAAAGGAACCATAAGGATCTTCAAGTCCAACTCCTGACTCCATTCAGGATAAGCTAAGGGTTAAGCCATATATCTAAGAGCACTGTCCAAACACTCCTCCTTAGGAGACAATGTCCAATAGAATCTATGTAAATATATTAATTAATGCACAATGTTCTTATTTTACGTAGTATTTATCACACTTTTCCCTCTTCTAAACCTGAATTAATTAAAACTTGCTTCAGACTCAATGAAATTCATTTTATGCACTTCATCATAACATCATAATCTTCCTTATAATGAAATCCCTTGATTTCTGCTCAGCACATGATTCTTGATAGATGACTCTGGACTTCCAATAAATTAATGTTGAAGTTCCTCAAGAATAAGTCAGATTTAATTTTTTTATTAATCATTTTACTCCAAACACTAGCATTTGTAAATTCTGCTCTCTGACAACACAAACGTGGGAGGTATCATCAATGCATAGAGGGAGACTAAGACATTATTTAGAAAGAAGTGAGTAGCCTTGAAGATTGCAGTACAAAAATGATATGAAATTAAAAGAATGAAGTAAAAAGGCAGATTTTAAACATATATATATGTATATATATATATATATATATACATATATATATATCCACATAAATGCTCAATAGGTGGAATAATACTTATTTTCTAGAAGGAATTGGATGCATTACTCATCTGGGGGTTGTAAACATCAGTGTGATGCAACTATAAAAATATGACGAATACAGTTATGAGAGGAAGAAAGATGACAAGCTAACAATATCATTTAATAAAACAATGGTGACTACAAATCCAAGTAATCCAGACGTTAGAAAGCAGTACCTATCAGACAGCAGAGTTTCTCAGAACAGAGACAGCATATCCACCATGGAGATAAAAATAGATCTTGATAAGTTAATGAAGATGTTAAATAATTTTAATAACATTAGACCTGATTTTCACAAGTTCTTTTCCACTTGATACCCTGTTATTCTGTGAAACTTCTCTTTTATGAATGATCTCTCCTAGAAAATAAAAAGCTAAGCATGTTTTTTTCAGTCCAATACTCTCAGAATAGGTTCTTTTAGGTATTCTGTACCTTGAGGATGTAATATTTAATATCGAATTTACTTATTTGAAGATATATGATGTTGCACAGGCAATCTATTTATCAGAGCAATACAAAATGTACTGAAAACACAATACAAAGGTTTACACTTTGCAAAATATAGCAATCACAATACACAGTTCAATCACAATACCAATGTGGTCCCCATTACTGGTCTCTATAACATGCTCAGTGTCACAACATCAAGCATCCCTAGTTGTGTGGAAGGAATATGTGGTTTGAAGCCAACTCAAGCTCCTCAAAGAGAAAAACTCCTTGTTGTTTTATTTTCTACACTCTATTTTGAGTTAAGCCACATATTGTCTCCTTCATGCTGCTCAGGCAGACATCAACACCCTTTTAATGAACTCTGGGGAAACATTTACACCACCAGTTGATCCACGCAGATGTCATAGCTGTTTCTCTAAAATAAAGCAATAAGTGTGGTCAGTCATACCCTGCATTACTCCCTGAGCTTCATGGGCACATCACCTTTGTGCATCTCCACTGAGTCTTCTTCCATTTTAGGGCTTTATTGGTCAATCACAAAATTTAAGTGTCATTCACCATACTAAATGAGCATAAATTTCACAGCTCCTACAGGGAGCAAAGTGTAATAATAATAGCTGTGGTATGATTAACCACAATAAGATCTGCACTTAATAGAAAAAAAAAAAAAAAAGACAGAAAAAAACCCTGCAATTTTAATATCAGCCATACTAAAATATTCTTAGGGTAGAACAACTTTGAACAACTTCTAGAGCTCCTAGAGCTATAACAGTCTTCCTGTAGTAAGCCAATGCAGGTTGCTGAGCCATCATATATGCTGACATTTAAAATCCCTGGAACTGAATCAATCTAGTATGTCTGGCTTGATGAAAGAGGGTGCACCATAGTTCAAGGTTAGAGAAAGACTGTGCAGTTAAAACTAGCTTGTATACCACTTGCAAATACTCCATCAAATTCAGCTGGTAGATGTGACTGATGGTTCATTTCATAAATAAAATCTTAAGGCCATTTTTGGCTAACCTCTTGGGCATCCCATATTCATACCTAGCTCCACCTCCAATGTTCCAGCTGTTATTAACTCTGCAGAAAGATTTATTTTCCTAGTCACTCTGATTAGCAAGCCCAGTGCCATTCGGTTCCAAGCTCTAAGTCAGAGGTTAAAGTCTGTTGAATTGGTGTGAATTGGTGTGATTGCATTTTTAATTGTCCCCTGATTGATGTTCTTTTTTAGTCAGTTCTGCTAGATATTTAAAAAACAAACAAAACAAAACAAAACAAAAAAAAAACCCTGTTCTCATATCCTTATATCATAATGCTGTTAAATCAAAAGTCTGGTTAGCAGTCTGCTTGTGGCTGGGTTAAAATTAGTGCTGGTTAAAACTGTATATAAAAGGTAAAATAGTATTTACCAATAACTCTGTTTTGAAACTACAATATTCTGCAAGGGTAGTGTTGAGTGCTGAAACTTCCTTTTCAACCATTTGTCCTTAATCACAGTAACCCAAATCATTATCTCATGTGTTTATGCCAGGTGAAAAATAAGACGATTATTTGAAGCTCACTTTACTTTCCCTATGGGCCTTTTTTAGACTGTGGTAGAGGCAGCACTGAGTCAACAGAAAAGAAAAAAAAAAAGAAAAAAAAAAAAAACATGAGGAAAAAAAATAGGAGAGAAGGACAACCACATAGGAGACGGTAGGTGGAAGAATACATGAAGGATTAATATTAAACAAGATAGATTAAGAGTGTATGAGAAAGGAAGAGCATGCATAAAAGAAAAGGAAAGGGAGAATGAAGGAATTCATAGGTTTCTCTTTTCTAGCTGATAGTCTCCTGCATACTAGATTTTTTTTTTTTGTTATATTCTATTTTTTTTTTTGTCTATAGATACAGAAAAAATGCCCAAAGAACACATGTTTCACTCGAAGGCATAATTATCTGAATGGAGTATGAATAATGGGCACAGATTAAAAAGAAAAACAGTACTGAATAAACCATAAACCAGGAAAGTGAAATATATTTACATCAAATAAACCAAAATAAGAAAGAACTTCAAATAAATTAAATTATTTCTAAAACAAAATATTCAGCTAACTATAAACTTTCAAAGATATAGAAGGCTAACAATGGATTTTCACAAAGTCAGTACAACGAAGGCATATAGAAGTTGAATAAATTCAACTATCTCTTGGGAAGAAACTATTCAAAAAGTATGGGCTTTTCAATATACCTCTGACTTCTTCAGTTCTGAGGTACAGTCAAATATTCTAGACAATGTTCAAAAAAAGGAAAAGAACAAATAGGAGACTTCATTGTTAAATTAATAAAAGCACAGTAAATAAAATGTAAAAGAAAGTTAGGGGCTTCTATAAAGGCTTCAGATATGTCTGCTTATAAAGAAATGTAATCCCCAGAGGCATAAGTATGCATTTACAGGAAGTGGATTCACAGTCGGAGTATAGCATAAAGACAGCTTGTGGATTCTAACTGAAAGTAACAGAAAGACATATATTTGGTGGTCTCTAATTGATAGAAGTGCTGAGTCATGATCATTTTGGTGTGTTTTTTTTTCTTTTTTTTCTGGTTTTTTTTTTTTTTTTTTTTAAGTGAATTAAAGGTGGTGTAGATAAATGATAACAAAACTGTTCACACTATCCAGAGGTGGAGATACCACATGGAATGAAAAAATAGTAGGCTACAATTTTCTGCCTGTTAAATAATTTTTAGACAAGTCAAAGAGAATAGGTGCCCTTCAAAACAAACAAGTAAAAGGTATTAATTAGATGCAAGATCAAATAAAACATTTTAGAATTTTTATTTCTAAAACAAAGCAAAAATCCAACAGAAAATCATTTTAAGGTCAAAAGAAACAGCTTGTAAATAAGTGAATATTGACCATAATTTTGTAAGAATTGAAAGGTTGTTTTTCAACTACACATGAAGAAAAAGAAAAAAAGAAAGAAAGCAAGAAAGAAAGAAAGAAAGAAAGAAAGAAAGAAAGAAAGAAATTACATCTGATAGACCATTCTCTAAATTTTAGGGACTGTGACTTGTCAGAGGTTTCATAGACCATTTGCCTTCTTAACTTTGATTATGAAACATTCTGTAAATAAAGGCAAAATGTCTATAGCTATATTGGTATGGCAGAGTAATTGCTAGCAAAAAGGAAGAACAGCATGATCCTTGACTGTAATTAGTTTTTGTTAGATTGCAGTTCCAGACTATACATGTGACTTCTATTCACCAGCAATGTCTTTATAAGTCATAGCTCAGGGAAACACTCATTCAAAATGTTAATAATTAATTAAGAAATTACGCTTAGAACAAAGTAGCAGTTACCAAATTATTTCTTAGGAACCTGGTTTCTCAGATGCTATGCATAGAATCAGAGAATCATAGAATCACAGAATCATTCAGGTTGGAAAAGACCTCCAAGATCATCTAGTCCAACCTTTAACCTAGTACTAAAGCCCACCACTATACCATGCTACAAAGTTCTAAATCTACATGCTTCTTGAAGACTTCCAGGGAAGGTGACTCAACCACTTCCCTGGGCAGTCTATTCCAATGCCACACAACTCTTTCAGTAAAGAACTTTCTCCTAATATCCAATCAAAACCTAAGTCCTGGTGCAACTTGATTCCATTTCTTCTTGTTTTATCACGTGGTGCTTGGAAGAAGAACCCAATTCCCACCTCACTATAGCCTCCTTTAAGGTAATTTGGATAAGGTCTCCCCTGACCTTCTTTTTCTCTAGGCTAAACAATCCCAGTACCCTCAGCTGCTCCTTGTAAGACTTGTCTTCTAGACCTCTCACCAGCTTTGTTGCTTTATTCTAGGCACACTCCAGCACCTTGATGTCCTCATTGTAGTGAGGGGCCCAAAACTGAACACAGTATTTGAGGTGTAGCCTCAGCAGAGCTGAATACAGAAGGACAATCACTTCCCTAGTCCTGCTGGCCACTCTATTTCTGATACAAACCAGGATGCTGTTGGCCTTTTTGGCCACCTGAGCACACTGCTGGCTCATATTCAGCTGGATGTTGACCAATACCTCCAGTTTGACCAGGCACATTTCCAGCCTCTCTTCCTCCAGCCTGTAGTGTTGCACAGAGTTGTTGTGCCCCAAGTGCATGACCTGGCACTTAGCCTTGTTGAACTTCAGAGAGTTGGTCTTGGCCTACTTATCAAACATATCCAGATCCCTCTGCACAGCCCTCCTAACTCTGAGCACATCAACACTCATGCCCATCTTGGTGTCATCTGCAAACCTAGTGAGGGTGTACTCAATCCCCTAGTCCGGATCATTGATAAAGAAACTGAAGAGAACTGGCCCCAGTACTGAGCCCTGGAGGACTTCACTAGTGACCAACCTCCAGCTGGATTTAGCTCCATTCCTCACAACTCTTTGGGCACAGCCACCCAGCAAGTTTTTAACCCCCCCCAAAAAAAAAGAGTATACCCATCCAGACCTTGAGCAGCCATCTTCTTCAGGAGATGACACAGGAAACAATGTAAAAAGCCTTATTGAAGTCTAGGCAGACTATATCCACAGCCTTTCCCTCAACCACTGAGTGCATCACCTTGTCGTAGAAGGAAATCACATTTGTCAAGCAGCACCTGCTTGACATAAACCCATGTTGACTGGACCTGATCACCTGGTTGTTCTGTATATGCTTCATGATGGCACTCAAGATAATGTGCTTCATGAGCTTCTCTGACACTGAAGTCAGACTGACAGACCTGTAGTTTCCTGGATCCTCCTTCTGTCCCTTCTTTAGATAGGCATCCCATTTGCTAGCTGCCAGTCAATTGGGACCTCCCCTGGTAGCTGCTAATAAATGGTGGAAAGCAGGTTGTTGAGATCTTCTGGCAGCTCCCTCAGTACCCTCAGGTGGATCCCATCTGGCCCCACAGACTTACATACATCTAAGTGGAGTAGCAGATTGCTAACCATTTCCTCATGGATTACGAGGGCTTCATTCTACTCCCTGTTCCTATCTACCAGCTCAGGGGCTTGAGTACCTGGAGAACAACTGGTCTTGTTGCTAAAAACTGAGGTAAAGAGGACATTAAATACCTCAGCTTTTTCTTTGTCTCTTGTTACTATTTTTCCCTCCACATCCACTAAAGGATTCTCCTTAGTCTTTTTTTTTTTATGTATTTATAAAAACTTTTTTATTGTCTTTAATAACAATAACCAGATTGAGCTCAAACTGGGCTTTGGTCCTCCAAATTTTGTCCCTGCACAGCCTCACAACACCTCTGTAATCCTCCTGAGTGACCTGCCCCTTCTTCCAAGTGTCATAAACTCTCTTTTTCTTCTTGAGCTCCAGCCACAGCTCTCTGTTCAGCCAAGCTGGTCTTTTGTGCTGGCTCACCTTTCATTACACAGAATCACAGAATCACAGAATTTTCCAGGTTGGAAGAGACCTCAAGGTCATCGAGTCCAACCTCCAACCTAACGCTAACAGCCCACCACTAAACCATATCCCTAAGCTCTACATCTAAGCATCTTTTGAAGACTTCCAGGGATGGTGACTCCACCACTTCCCTGGGCAGCCTGTTCCAGTGCCTCACAACCCTTTCAGTGAAGAAGTTCTTCCTAACATCTAACCTAAAACTCCCCTGGCTCAACTTAAACCCATTCCCCCTCGTCCTGTCACCAGGCACGTGGGAGAACAGGCCAACCCCCACCTCGCTACAGCCTCCCTTGAGGTACCTAAAAAGAGCGATAAGGTCACCCCTGAGCCTCCTCTTCTCCAGGCTGAACAAGCCCAGCTCCCTCAGCCGCTCCTCATAGGACTTGTTCTCCAGGCCCCTCACCAGCTTCGTCGCCCTTCTCTGCACCCGCTCAAGCACCTCGATGTCCTTCTTGTAGCGAGGGGCCCAAAACTGAACACAGTACTCGAGGTGCGGCCTCACCAGAGCTGAGTACAGGGGGACGATCACCTCCCTAGCCCTGCTGGTCACGCTGTTCCTGATACAAGCCAGGATGCCGTTGGCCTTCTTGGCCACCTGAGCACACTGCTGGCTCATATTCAGCCGACTATCCACCAGCACTCCCAGGTCCTTCTCTGCCTGGCAGCTTTCCAACCATTCCTCTCCCAGCCTGTAGCTCTGCTTGGGGTTATTACGCCCCAGGTGCAGGACCCGACACTTGGCCTTGTTAAACTTCATGCAGTTGAGGATGGCCTGTTCTTGTGCCTTTAGGATTTTTTTTATTATTTTTTTCTTGAAGTGTCCAGCCTTCCTGGACTCCTTTGCCCTTCAGGACTGCCTCCCAAGGAACTTCACCAACCAGTCTCCTTAAAAGACCAAAATCTGCCCTCCAGAAGTAGAAGGTGACAGTTCTGTTAACTCCCTTCTTTCCTTTTACAAGAACCAAAAACTCTATTAATTTGCGATTGCTGTGCCTGGGACAGCCTACAACCTTCACATCACCCACACGTTCTTCTCTATTTATGAGAAAAGGGTCAAATACTACATAGACTTCCATCACATTATTGGCATCATACTTATTTCCAGTAACTAATAATCCTGATACTTGCCCTGAAAACACATAACCAAGTGTTTGATCTAAATGTAGGGACAAATGCAAACTGCATCATAATAGTTGGAGCTAATTTATTTCTGATGCCAATTTTAAGATTCACTCCAGTTGTGCATTTGCACAGCATGTATTCTAGATGATCCTTTTAAATTCTTAGCCTGTGGTTCTCTAATTTGATGACCTGAACCTACTTTTAATGCAGACAGGCTTGAAACTGTGCCAATAATTCTTATTTATGTAAAATTAATGTGAAAAAAAAAAAAAAAAAGTGATGTTCAAAAAAAAAAAAAAAAGGCTAAGTAAAGCAATTCAGAGTTGATTTTTGGTGTGAATGGCTTGCTGAAAGATACTGGAAAGAGGGCATCTCTAGTTATGACCAGAGAAAATAAAATTTCAGGATCATAAAGAAGCTTAGAATTTTTAACTGGTACCATATGAGGCCTTATGCAGATTGTAGATAGCAGCTGTACCAAATGTAAAATGCCTTACTTATCATTGAGTACTAAAAAGACACAAATTAGTTACAATGCTCTAACTCTTGCATGGAAAATTGCTCACTTTTAAACTAATAAAAGAGCTTATTTGATTACTGACTAATTTACTCATAGATAAGTACAATTCAGGAAAAACATGGTAAACTAAACTCTCCTGGCTTTATTTTTGAAATGTTGAGCACCAGCAGTCTTTCTTGCTACATCATTTTATGAGTTGAGTATCTCTTGAAACAAACAGTGGTTGTAATCTGCTCATGAAGAGCCCAGCCATGGCCTGCAGAAAGCCATGGCCTCTACATCTCTTGCAGCCTCTCCAGCCACAGCTATCAATGTGGCTGCCCAGACAGAGGTCCTTCTGTCCTTCCAGTAGCTGGGATCAATGTTGACAGGCAGACTAGGCTCATCAATACATGGCTCCAAGAGTGGTGTGACTGGCAGAACTTGGGGTTTGTTGATCACGGGAAGGTCTACATAATACCAGCCATGCTGGCAACAGATGGTGGCACCTCTCTCAGAGGGGGAAAAGGATTTTTGTCCAGGAGTTAGCAGAGCTGATAGATAGGGCTTTAAATGAGAGTCATATGAGGAAAGGGATAAAACCAGGCCCTCCAATGATAAGCTAAGACTTGGTGTGCCAGAATCAGAGGGACCATCTTTTAGTGAGGTCCTTCGGTCTGATCCACAAGGTGCTGCATACAATGAAGCACATTTGAAGTGCTTCTGCACAAATGCAGGCAGCATGAGGAATAAACTGGATGAGCTAGAAGTCTTGGCCCAGTCCCAGAGCTGCCATATCATTGGCATAAGTGAAACCTAGCGGGATGAGTCCTGTGACTGGTGTGTTGCAATAGAAGGGTACAGGCTCCTCAGGAGGCAGGGCAGGCAAGAAGGGGGGGTTGGCGCTGTATGTAAAGGAACGGCTGGACTGTGTGGAGCTTGCTGTTGGCAATGGGAAAGTTGAAAGCTTCTGGGTAAGGATTAAGGGACAAACAAATAAAAGGGATGTCATTATGGGAGTATATTACAGACCACCCAGCCAGGATGATGGCATCGATGTATTATTATTTGGGGAACTAAGAAATACCTTGAGATCAACTGCCCTTGTCCTTATGGGGGACTTCAACTTGCCAGACATTAACTGGGAATATCACATGGCTGACACAAGCAGGTCCAGGAGGTCCCTAAAACACCTTGACAATAAATTCTTGGTGCAGGTGCTAAGGGAGCCAACTAGGAAAGGTGCCCTCCTACATTTGTTGCTAGGGAACAGAAAGGGTCTTTTGGGGGACATGGCAAATAGCAACTATCTTGGTCATAGTGACCATGAAGCAGTTGAGTTGAAAATTTTTGGTGACGGGGGAAAACTGCCACCAAAACTTCAGCCCTGGATATGGGGAGAGCAGACTTCAGGCTGCTCAGGGAACTAGTTAGCAAAGTCCCCTGGAAAACTGCTTTTGAAGGCAATGGTGTCCATTAGTGCTGGTCAGTCTTTAAGCACTGCCTCCTAAAAGCACAGGATCAGGCAATACCAAAATATAGGAAGTCAATCAGGCCAGCTTGGCTGACCAGGGACCTTCTTCTGTAGTTTAGGCATAAAGCAACATGGACTACAGGGACACTGTTCACCTTTGTATGGAGAAAATTCATGTGGCCAAAGGCCAATTAGAGTTCAAGCTGGCCAGGCCTGTGGGAGACAATAAAAAGGGGTTTTTAAAATATGTGAATTTAAAAAGGAGGACTGGAGAAAATATAGGTCCATTGTTTGATGGGGATGGTCACCTCACAGACAAGGACAGAGACGTTTATTGCCTTCTTTGACTCTGTCTTCAATGCCAATGATGGACTTCAGGACCCTGGTTGCCCTGAACTGGAGGTTTTGGTTGACAGCAAGTTGAATATGTGCCAGCAGTGTGACCTGGCACAGAAGGGCCAACTGTATCCTGGGGTGCATCAAGCACAGCACTGCTAGTTGGTTGAGGGAAGTGATTGTTCTGCTATAATCTGTTCTGGTGTGGCCTCACCTCAAGTACTGTGCACAGTTCTGGGCACCAGAGTACAAAAAGGGTATGAAACTATTGGAGTGTCCAGAGAAGTGCTATGAAGATGGTGAAGGCCCTGGGGGGGGGGAAGACATATGAGGAGTGGCTGAGGTCACTTGCCTGTTCAGCCTGGAAAAGAGGATGCTGAGGGGTGACCTCATTGTGGTTTACAGCTTTCTCATGATGGGGAGTGGAGGGGCAAGCACTGATCTCTTCTCTCTGGTGACCTAAGTGCCTAAGGGAATGAAATCAAACTGTGACAGGGGAGATTCAGGTTGGATATTAGGAAAAGGTTCTTCACCGAGAGGGTTATCATGCACTGGAACAGGCTCCCCAAGGTAGTCACGGCACCAAGCCTGTCAGAGTTTGGACTGTGCTCTTAGTCATATGGTCTGAATTTTTGGGTAGACCTTTGTGGAGCCAGGAATTGGACTCAATGATCCTTATGGGTGACACAGGTGACTGCTCACAGAAATGCAGAAATTTTAAATTCTTCTGGTCTTTATCTTTCTAAGCAGTACATTCATTAGAAGAACAGATGGAAAGGACTGTATTAAAACTATTACTTTAATTTGACTCAGCAGAAAAGTTAAAAGTTTACAAAGGCAGTGAAATTTGATCTCAGAATTTTCAGTAGGAATTGATCACTGTCTGGACTCTGGCTGATTAATGAGATCTAAGTGGTTAAAAAGATTGATGTGAACAGGTTTTGAAGACTACAGGAAAAATAGAGTGACCATCAAATCAAAGAAAATTCAAATCTTCCAGTGAGGATTTCCGGCCCTCATTCTTGTAAGAATCTAGACTACAGAATCTGGTGATTTTTATGGAAGTGCACATAAACAGCTATGTAGATGTAGTGGAGAGTATTCAAAGGTACAAATAATCAATAGCAACTCTTGTATAAAACTGGAACTCAAAATATAAATTTTAGAAACCTTAAAAAAAATAAATCAGTAAAAAAGCCCTTCATTTTGAGCTCAAAACCTGTTCCTAATGAGTTAGAAAGATTCTTGTCAATAAAAAAACATATAGAATCATATCATTATAGAATCATTTAGGTTGGAAAAGACTGCTAAGATCTTCAAGTCCAATTGTTAACCTAACATTACTAAGTCTACCACTAGACTATAACCATAAGCACCATATCTACATGTCTATGAAAAAAGAAAGCTGTTTTAAAGTCTTTCTGAACAGAACTTTCAAAGGAATTGTAAACTATGCTTACACAGCAAATTGAATGTGATGGCTCTAGATTGATAAATCCATTGTGCCATTAATCTATCCAATAGTCGTAACAATAACAAGGAAAAAAAAAATCAGCATGACATCAGCACCATCTAGTAACAACGGAAACCCATTGAGGACCTAAAATGCCCATCTAGGCCCCAAGCCTATTCTAAAGATCTTTCATTTGCTGCTTCATTTTTTTGATACCTATATTATAGAAATATCCATCCACCTATCTTTTTTATACCCTTCTGCCCCAGCAAGATAAGCAAAATGTAACAGCATTGCTTTGGTATCATTTAAGGCAGAGAATATATGTTTGACAAGTTTTAATAGGAGTTGAATAGAAAAACAGCAGAAGTGGGAAAATGTTTGTATCTAAACTGTCCTTAGAATTGTCTTCACAGAATGGAATAGCCTTCATAAACTCTCAGTATGTAAGAGTGCCAGGCAAGATCAAGACCCTATTTTACAATCCTAGAGCAAAATAGACACCTCCTACTGAAAAGTGAGAGTCATCTTAAACAACTATAGCAGAAAATGAACTTTTTTTTTTTTTCACACAAATTCAGTGTCCAAAGCAATGTCAGGATTGAGCTCATGCATTTATCAAGATCAGAAACAGATTGAGTAGAATGACTAGTACACATTAATGTGGACTGACTTATCTCACCTGGACTAAAACACTTTTCTCCCTGGTACAAAATCTGGAGCTCCAGTCACAAGACTAATTTACCTCCCTTCTGCCCCCTGTGAAGGATCACAAGGCAATACTTCACAGTTTATTCTTCAGTTCACAGAAAACATCTTTTTTTCTTGTTTTTGGACTAATTAGATGCATTCCT
>CM021732.1:88482193-88545873 GCA_011075105.1 Heteronetta atricapilla
CCAAATTCATAAACTTTATTTCTTGCTTGCTTCTTTTTGATAAATAAAAACCCAGACAATTCCATAGAATCCTACTGCATGCAAATGTAGATTGGCATGATGGAGTAACAATTATAAAATTGCTGAATTAAGTTCCTTATGGGAGCAACATGTTAGACAACTGTACCATGCTCTATGGCCATTCTGATAACTCTACAACATTCCAACAAATTAAATTATACCAGAACAGAGGTTCATTTGGCTTCAAGAAGAGATGGATAAAACTTTAAAGCAATAGCAAATTATTCAAAAAAAAAAAAAAAAAAAATCAGCTTCAGGAGGACTGAACCTACTTGTGAATTCAGCTTATTTTATTGAGATAAAATAAGGTTTTGAAGATATAGAAACATTTAATTCTGCCACTGTAGAATATCAAAATATCTTCTATAATTTGTTGCCAACATAGGTACAGAAAAATATTTTGAAAACATTAATATTTAAGAGTTAACCACTCTAAATACAATTTCTGATAGCAAAAGTTCTTCATTTGAGAGCAAAAAAACCACCTTTCCTATCCCAATTTTAAATAATCCCTTTTAAGATTATCTTGAATTTAAAAAGTATCTGATTGATGTCCGACTACCAAAGTGAGAAATACGTAACACAGAGAGCTCTCATTCAGTCTCCATGTGGCCGGATGGACACTTTTCTGCAAATAAAATCTTGCACATAAGCGCAGTTAGTTGAAGGGAAGACTAATACTGAACATAAAATATTCAAGTGCTAAATAAAATAAAACCTGGAACCCTCAGTAATAAAACTAAAATTTGGATAGAATCAGTCAAATGCACCAAGAAGATGATATTTCAACTTCTTTTATCCTCCAAACTCTCTTTGTCAGGTATGCTAGCTTACACAGTGATGAAAGGCATACCTGCCAAAAACAATAATGGCTAGTATGTTCCACTTTTAAACTCTTTTGGGTTGAATTGTTTTCTCTAAACTCCAGTTGCAGCACATATTAATTGACTTTTACCAAATGCTATTCATCTTAGACTAAACTTTCAATTTTCATCTTATAGAGTCCATAACTATTAAAGTCATAAAAGAACAGAATATTTGTACCATGTAGTCTTCTCACTCAGAATAGGTCAGGGAGCTCCAGCTGGTGAAAGATCCAGATATCAGTTTGCAGCTGTCATTCTCAAGCAGTGGAGAAGTGCTTTTGACATGCTTCTATTGGCAGCATTTTAAATAAATCTGTACTGTCTGGAGCAATGCCATTTAGAAAGATCTCAGTATAGTCTTGGGAGCTGGCCAACAGCATGGGATGTAGAGGATGGGTATGTTCTGCTTCTCCAAACCTGAAATATCCAGTGTTGTCCTCTGTATTGCACTCTGATACCCAGCTGTTGGGATGCACAGCTGCTCATACAGTATTTGATACACATGTATGTCTAAAGTAAACATTTTTCTCTAATAACTTCTAAAAATTATGTACCTGTAAATTTCTTTTGGGCAAATGGGGTCTTAAATCTGCCTTGCAGAATTTGGATGTCTGTGGTGCCTTCTGTGTATACTTAGGGAGCAGAGAAATATCTTCTGGGCAGACAGGAAAGCAGAAACTTGACTTGGAAGGGAACAAAGTGGCAAACATTAAATTAAATAAATATATAAAATTAGCTTACTGATTACCTAGATAACTATATTACTTATTTTTAAGAATGCTCCTTGTAAGATGCAAGTACCCAATCTTCCAGATACTTCAAAAAAAAACAATAAATAATAATAATTGGAATAAAAGAGAGTAAAATGAAAGGACTAAAAAGTTCATTTCCTGCAGTGGAATTCTGATCCTTACTGGTAAAGCTGCACAGAATTCAAAAGAAGCTAAATCTTACATTTATTGAAAATACTGACAGCTGCATTGAACCCAGTGTTGCTATAAACAGGCTATGGGTTCTCAGAAGACTGTACCTGGTTCAGAAAGGTTCCACAGCAGTACTTCCTGTTTGTTTGGCTAATAAAATATAAAATGCACAATAGGGTCTCAGTGCTTCTGAACCAATAAATTCAACTGATGTTAAAGGTCTGCTCACACAAAACCAGAGAATTTGTTATATTCCTAAACTGTAAAGCTGTTTATTGTGACTTGGATATTGATTATATATATATCTTATATATATACATATATATATATATACACATATATATATATATAGAGAGAGAGAGAGAGAGATCAATACTTGAGCCTGTCAAGTTTGTCATCTAATGTGAAGTTTTTATTTGTTTGTTTATTTGTTTGAAAGACTACAGAACTGCAAGCCATTGGAACTCCTAAAGATACTAATATCGTAGATAACTTTTGAATATATAAAGATGTAATAAATAGTAGAACAACTGTTAATCTTTCATATTGATCTAGAACTTATTTTTATTAATTTCTATAGTCTTCTAAAAAAAAGATTTGTGTATGTTCATGTTCATAAACCTCCATATATATAAAATAAGCAATAATTAAAACTAGAATTAGTTCTTTCCTCCAGCAAACTGAAAAATCATATTTGTGGCTTTTCTTTTCCACCTTTTTTCTGAAGACAACCAATCAATTACTAACATGAAGCTCACGAGAGCTTGCAGAGATTCTGGTGAAAAAAATCTTCAGCAAAGACTATTTTCCAGATGGAAAGCAAATGAGTCCAAATTATAGTAAACCCAACATCAAACCTAGAGATTTTCGAGCACCCTCCCAGGTGTCTACAACAACATATGTCTTACGCTCAATTGCCAGTCTGGTGGAATAATTTCCCTTTCTGAAGATAACGTGTTACAGAAAGATTCTAAAGAGATTGCATTGTTGATGACCACCAACTGGAGAAAACAGACAAAATTCAGTTTTGCATATTGTTCAGTTGTTGACAGAGAAAAGCAAGTGAGAGGAAAATTACTGATTACATAGAAGCAGTTAACATATCCAAACTTTAAAACATATGGGAAAAAAATAACACACTAGGCTTGTAAATAACAAGTTCATGAAATAAAATAGTTATTCTGTGTTTTCTGGCAAGGTTAATGGTTAAAAAAACAAATGTGCCATCTTATACACAAATAAACTGATTTAGCAACACCAAGAAACTTCTATGTGTAATAGTTTTCTCAGGCATTAATGCTATGCTTTGCAATAAGATATCATCTGCTTTTTCATCAGTGAGATGTCTTAAGTCTGTCATTTTAAGAGCACATCCTTCTTCTGTATTTGTGAGACAGCAGATGAAAGAAATACACACTATGAAATGCTGTAAATAAAAGAAAATGAAGCAAAATATGACTTTAGCTTTAAATTAAAACATAAAAATAAAAGTTCTGTATAACAAATTACTTTTATGACTACAAATGTAACACTTCATTTTACAATCAAAGTTCTTCTTGCTTATGCCAATAATTAAGCTAATAGTGAATGTTTCCAAATTTCTGAATGAAATAAAAAAAAAAAAGATTCTCTAATTTTCTTTAAAACATGACCAAATTAATTATTATTATGCAGAGTTGGCTTATATCCAATAAAAAATATGATGTTATTTTAGCAAGTGATCATGTTAAATAACATTTTGTGAAATGTAAAGAGGTTAGTTGCTTAGCTGATATAGGTCAGTTTAAATACTGTATTGAAATATACAAAAATAATTACTGCAATACGAACATAGAAAATATTTTTTCCATTATAACCAGACAACACCTTTTGTTTTGGTTTCATTTTTTTTTAGAAAAAAAAAAAATTTAAAAAAAAAATCTTACTGTATGTCTCTTCAGAGATCTTGTTCAATACGCACAAAGTAACAAAAGCAATTTATTCATGAAATGGCCATTGTTTAAAAAGTAGTCCAAATATTCTAATACAAGGTAGGATTTTTTGGTTTGTTTTTGTGTTTTTAATTGTGGTGATCTGGTGCTTTAAGAAATAAAGAGAGAGGGAAAAAAAATAAAGAGGATAAAGAAAAGCAAACAAAAATATTCTAAAAATAATGAAATAAAATAGGAAAATAAATATATGATTATACTGTAAAATAAGGACTATTTATTTGCCCACCCATACACATTTTACAATTATGTTAGATGCTTATAAAAAGGTAAAGTATCATAAATTATTTTCTAGATTTTGTTAAAGTCTCTTTTTTAAACATTCTGAGTGAGGTTTATGCATCAGATATAGAATAGTCATACTATAAAATCTACTGTAAGCACCAGAAGAGAGTCTTAGCATTGTAAAATCTACTGAAGGATGTTTTGAGCTGCGCAGTTTCCCCTTATCTCCTTCTCCTAGGTGACATGGACATATAACCACCCTTAGATGACTGCTTTGTGAAACACAGGTAAAAACATTCTGTTGAAGTGAGCTCCAAAAGCACTTAACAAAAACTCCAAGGAAGGAAAAAGTGTTTTGACAAGAAATTCCACTTGCTGTAGACATAGGCAGAATACAAGTGACAATGTCACAGGAAAGGTTTCTGCTTCCTTTTTGTTGTACAATATCAGTAATTTTTTTGCATCTAGTAGGGATCCATTTCCCATATTGAGAGTACCCAGTTTCCAGAACTGTTGCCATTCCCTCGTGGAACTTCTCACAGAAGAGGTCAGTTACAGCATAACAGCCCCAAAACTCATCTGCAATATGCTTACATTTTTCTGGTAAGGCTCAGTACTAGTAAATGAAAAACAAAACATAGTCAATAGATACAACTAGAAAAGGTCTCTGGAGAACGATGTCCCACTTTCAGTTAAGACACTAACACAATATAAATAAGTAACACTATACTACAAGAATACTAATTAAGAATTTACGTAAACAACAGAGCAAAGATTTGGAAACATCGGTCATTCATTACTCTGTATCCATATATTTTCTAGATGCAATGCTCTATTCCAACTAAATCACAATAAGCAGAAACTCAAAATTGAAGGAACTCAATTGTTTGTAATTTAAGGTGAGATAAAAATAAAGAAGATAATTTAATGAATGTATTAATTTCTTCCTGGCTTGCATAAATGCTTAGTTTGTGGGGTTGGAAAGGAGGAGGGGAGGGGAAGCAGGAGGAACACAATTGTCAAATATTCTCTCTAAGATGTTTGGAAAACTGTGTACAAGAATATAAGATGGCTTAATAAGATGGCTTAATACTTGTTTCTTTCTCATAATATTGTCTCTTGGTATTTCTGACCCTCATTACAGTTCAGAATTGCACATATGAAGAAAGTTTCTTCAGCTGGACAGTAACTTTTGCTGCTTCAATAAGTGTATAAAAGTTATGAAGCAGTAATTGGCATTTTCTTCTGAGATTAGTGACATTTTCAGTTCATACTCTCCCTCATATTGATTTTCTTTGCTCAAATTTTCTATGTAAAACAAGTGGGATTCAGTTCTGCATGCTGTGCTCCCATCTGCAGATGCTTAATCTTTTTGCTATGAGAGTGGGTATGAGAAGTTTATCATCAATATAATTTAGGGAAATGCAGATATTTATCATATTCCTACAGTAGAGAGGAAATTGGTTTGGGAAAAGTATTATTTAAATGTCTGTTCCAAGGATAGTGTGTTTTTTCCTATAGACAAGTCACATTTTTGTTTATTCAAATCAATAAATTAGTACCATACATAACAAAAATCCAGTACAGAGGATGTTTTGATGTCCATAATTTGAAGGTTTTTAAAATAAAAATTCAACATAACAATTCCACTATGTGGCTTAATGCAATTACTTCTAAATACAATTTAGATCAGTTATTCATTTTAATGTTTTTTTTTTTTTTTTTCAAAAGATGGTACTATAATTAAACATAAGACTCAGTGTTGTGCAGAATAACAAATGTATACAACTCTATATACTTAACAGCAAAGAGAATTCATTGATTGTTTATGTCAATATAGTATCTACCACCACTTTTGTTGTGCATAATGGTGTATCCCAGATAATTATGATATTGGAAATGAGAAAATAAAGTCTTTGTCCTGTGAGATGTGAGAGTTTTCTATTTGATGAACACCAATTTCAGCTCAGGCTGCCTAATATGATTTTATGGCACCCAACAACTCATGGAATCAGATCTTGGATCAGACTTCATATATTCTTAAACAAAGTCCATTCCCAGTATCAACATTAATGTCCTTTCCCAGGAGGCCGCAAATTTTCAGAAGTTCTCAGAAGACAATTGTACTTTCACCTATATAGGTGCTTTAATTCCTACCTCCATAATTCATGGAGGTAGGAATTTACCTTAATTCATGACTTTTCCATCTAAATAAGCTTCACGGTTTAGTGCAAGCTGTAGCAGATGTGCAATTTTCAGAAGGTCCACATGTCAAATTTCTTGTTTCAACAATAACATGATTTTACACAGTGATTAAGAACAGAGTTCTTTGAGTGTGCACAGTATACAGAAGCACAGAATCATAGAACCATTGCGATTGGAAAAGACCTCTAAGATCATCTAGTCCAACTGTCCACCTCCCACCAATATTGCCCACTAAACCATGTCCCTAGGTACCACATCTACCTTTTTCTTTAGCACCCCTAGGGATGGTGACTTCACCACTTCCCTGGGTAACCTTTTCCAGTGTCTAACCCCTCTTTCTGAGAATAAATTTTTCCTAATATCCAACCTAAACCTCTTTTGGTGTAGCTTGAGGCCATGCCCTCTTGCCCTATTGCTAGTTACCTAGGTGAAAAGGTCAACCCCCATGTTACCACAACCTTCTTTCGGGTATTTTAAATGACAGCCTCTGTAGTAGACAGTTCATGTATGTGTGAGTAAGAAAAACCTTACACATACTTCAAATGTTATATACCGAGAATAAAAGAGCTGTGCATTAGTATTCACTGATTGTGTGCCATCTTAAAAGCTATTCAATAGTAGGTTTATTTCATTTAATTTCTTCTTTCTGTATTGAAATGATGATTAATGAAAGCAACTTACACCTCATTGTTTTCCCAGATTGTCTGTAAACATTTTTTTAACTATTATTATTATTATTTTTTTTTTTTTTTCCTGGAGAGAGGATTTACCATATTCCTCCATGTGTGAACACAGCAACAAGCCTAAAACCAAACAGAAGATAAAGTATATGGAAAAGGGAGTAACAATTGACAAAAGTGATAGGCTATGAATATTGTGGGAAATCCCACCTCTCTCAGAATTCAGAGAGGCCTCTACAGAATAATATAATGGAAATATCTCCAGATGGGAAGGGCCCTGGCACCTCCTATTACCAAAATATAGCCCATTCTCATCATTGTACTAAAAACAACAGAGGGGAGAGACCAAAGCGATTTGATACATACTGCAGAAGAAATCTGCCTTCACAGTCTTATAGGCTTCTTGATGGAACCTTGCCTGTTTTCATTTTATAAAAGCCTTTTCTCAATTTGTGAACCTTATGCTTTCTAATCCATAGTGGAAACTTAAAGGTTCCAACCTCACTGACGATTTTTCTTTGTTCATTTCCCTGTTAGGGAATTGGTTTATGCACAAGGTCTCTTCTGCTGGTGTGAAATATTTTTAGCACATACTTCTAAACAGATGTTAAAAAAAATAATAATAAAAAAATAATAATAAAAAGAGCTATTCCTCGTTCTTCCCACCAGGCTCTACAAGCTATAATTCTGACCCACAACAAAGGACCTTTCTTGTTGTTTTATGGATAGCTTTTGAGAATGAATGAATTCTAAGTTATATGATGACAATGATTTTTGTCTTATTTTTTTTTTTACTTTAAGTAACAACATCTAACATTATTTGGAGTATGAGATATATCTTTGAGTAGAAAATAATCTGATTTATTTATTCATGAAATGAAATTGCTTTGGCTGTAATGTACAGGCTTTAAAGTATCACTTCTCTCTCATCCCATTATTACATAGTTTCCTAATTACCTCTCTAATCACACCACCTAATATTGTAAAGTGCTTTGGAGTGTGTAGAGAAGTTGTTGCACATTAAGAACCAAATTAGCAGATTGGGAGAGGAAAAACCTATTTTTATGTATTATCCTGTATCCCCATGGAAGAAAGTACTTGTTTTTCACGCTTATGCTGACACTACAGCTCTGAAAGTCCAGGTAGCAGAACATGATCTCACTCTAATGGTCCATGTGTTTCAGAGAAGAGCATCACTTCTCAGAATATCACTTGGAAATTACAGCTCATTAAACATTACTTGCATACCCGTGACTTCTTTGATTTTGGTTCAACAACTGTGAAACATGCCAAAAGAGGACCCAGCAGATCACAAAGCCACAGGCTGCAATGGAGACTTGGCCCCAAGGTAGGAATACCTATTTTAGGAATGTTTCTTAACACTGGATTGAATTCACACTAGAATAAATAAATAAATCAAGAAACCCAAACAAATATATATATATATGGAGTTCTATGGCTTCATTTGTCCTCTTTCATTTAAGGTGTGTGTTTTGGATAAGACTTTTCCTCAAAGCATTATTTTCCACAGAAAGATTCATGTGGGATGCTACATATACATACCGTAAATTGCCATTCTCTGATTCTTGTTCTAAGAACTTGATGTATACTTCCTTAGAAGTTATAAAGTTTCTTCACTAATATGTAAACATTTCAACAATTTGTAACATTGTAAAGGAACACATAAGTCAGTTTTCAATTAGAAACTCTCAGTTTGGTTTGTATTATCTGTTTTTGGTTTCAAAATGCTGTTGACTTGCTTAAATGCTGTGAAAGCATTTGTACTTTTGATGCTACTTCTTTCTTGAAGTCTCCATGAACTAGAAACAAAACCAAACAACAACAACAACAAAAATCATGCCAAACATTTTATGGAATGTTGTTATTTCTTCACCAGGTATTTTTTAAGGATATTTACTCTAGCATAATAATGTGTAATTTGGTCTGTTGTTTTACCCTTTTTTTTTTTTAACTAGTTCTTGTTTGCTCTTGTTTGCTCTGCTATGTAAAGTCATCAGTGAGAGGTAGTCATTTGTCCTTGTTGCCTAAGACAATTGCACCCAGAATCATTCTGCATCTCCACACAAACATTAGTTTCATAGCATCCTGTGGCAAGTTCCAAATAAAAGTGGGAGCTGTTAGTCAAACTCCCTGTGAGAGTCATGAAACTCTCTCTTATATGCATACTTGACTGCCTGGTATTTGATTTCTGTAATAAATTTCTGAAATAAATTTCCCATAACAAGGGGTTATGTGGAGCCTCACACGTTACATCCATATTTTTAATGACTTTTTTGTTTATTTGTTGGTGTGTTTGGTTTTTATTTGCTTGTTTGTTTGTTTTAACTTGACAAAGACTTGCTGATTACAATGTCTACATTACATTAAATGTCAAAAAAAAAAAAAAAAAAAAAAAAAAAAGGATTACAGCAGCTTTTTGCACAGAAAGTTTTCTCGTGTGTTTAATATTCAAGTCTATGTATCCCCCAGTCTGACATTCTAGGCTAGATATGCCCATAGTGCTCTGTGGAATAGAGATCATCTCTTTATCGCACTTTACAGGAAGATTAGTCAAAGGGCCACCTGAGATGAGCTAACTTATTTGTACACTGCACTTCCTATCCTTCTCTAAATGCCAAGGGGCATATGGACATGGAGGACAAAATGCTCAAGTAGCACTTTCCTTTCTGTACTTCTGTTCTGTCTTCTCAACCATCTGGAGTCCAAACAACATTGAAGCTTTAAGAAAAGATATCCAACAGCAGCAACAAATTAAAGCTAAGAAACAAATGAAAAAAAAAAACTGTTTCATAAATAATGAAATTTGTCTCATTAATGAATGTAATTATGTGCTGCCATTTTCTACAATATCAGAACATCAGTATCAGCAATCCAATCTATCTGATATTCCTTTGTTGCTTGCTGTTATTAATATCCCATATGTTACCATAGCCTTCTAGAAAGAACATTTTACATGCTTGCCACCTCCTTAGACAAAGCCAGACACTGAGAGCAGTAGTCAACAGACATTTTTAAACTGTCAGCATTCAGGAGCTGGAGAGGTTCATTTAGACTGACAGCTAGTAAGCAGATGTTTCTTGAATTGGAAGTACAGAAACAAGGCTGCACCCTCATCTAGCTGTCAATAATTTTACATATTCTTCACAGTAAGTGTAATATTATCCTTTGTATTAGACAAATAATCTTCACAAAATTGGCTCAATTTAACCTTGCAAAATTTGATTTCATAAACAGCACTATACCTACTTGAGGCAAGATTTAAGATTCCTGTACTCTGACTTGCAGCTAAGATTAACTGATCTGTGAGGAAGAAGCTGAGAAGGAAAGGCTGGTCTTTCACTTTTACAAAATTTTCCAATGTCAGCTTTTTAAAAAAAAAAAAAATATTCTGAATTTCAATAAGAAGCAGAGATAATCCATTTAATAAGAAAAATGGATAGTTGTTGAAATACCATACATGCTTGGCTGCCTGCAGAAATCAAAAAAATACTCTGGGATAAATTTTCTGCAAGAAAGCTAGTATTTTTACTAACTAAAAAGAGAGAAATCCCAGGAGAACTGGGTACTTTGATGAAATGATCACTGCAGAATGTCTTCCTCAGAAAAGTGACAACAAATCAACACAAGGAAACAGAAGCACTCCATTCAGAGATGGACTGTATTTCATTCCTCTGAACCAAATATTAAATATTTTCTAAATATTTTCCTTATTAAAAAAAACTTTTGACATATATATATATATTACTCATACTCTAGAGTGCTTATACTCAGATTCTCTTTATGCCTAGAATTCTTGGAAAACTACACGTTGGTATTCAGTATTTTAACATATGTCACATATATTGTGTTATAATTCAGCAAGTAAGAACTCATTTACTGACTTTTTCACTTAGTCCATGTTATTTCAAAGACAGACAAGTTTATGTGGATGTACAGCTGTTACTGTGATTTCTGACACAAATGTGGATACAGTTAAGGGCAAGATAGCAGACTAGACAGACCAATGTTGAGTTTTGCTTTAGCAGCTCTTGTGTACCCATAAGTAATAATTTCCCAAGTTATCCAGTACATCTAGTACATTTTTTTTCTGTATAAATGTCATTGTAGTGAACAATCTTCCTTTTTATGGTATACTATCTCTATCATTTTCCATTGAATTTTATTTTTTAAGTGCTACAACAAAATAAACCTCAACATCCACCTAAACTTTGGAAATTTTCACACATCTACTCAAACTTTCTAAATGAAATAATTTTATGTTGTAAGCTTCTTTTATTTTCTTCCACTATACTTCCATGGAATTCAGCCTTTGTCTCTGAAATGTTGTCCTCCATTTTTTCCTCTCTTGTCTTTTAGTTTTTAAAATAATCTACTCTGATATTGCACTTCAAACAAAATCCCATTGCAAGATAGCATAACAATTACACATCCCTCTTAACCAAGTGAAAGGAACACTGCTGTTTTAACTGGATATATACAACCATTTTTTAGAAGAGTAATATCTACTTAAGAAATCATATCTAATTATCAACTATATAAATAATATAAATATAATATAAATTATATAAATTAAATTATATAAATTATATATATATAAATAATATAAACAATAAGACAATAATATAATAATATTATTGTATTAAAATAATACAATAATATAAAGCTCTGTAAGTCATTTCCCCCTGTGAATGGCTTCTTCTCTAACTCTAATTCACTCCAAGTTGCAAATAAGTATTGGTCTACTCATTCTTTTACTGTCTTCATAATCTGTTCGTTGAAGAATGAAAAAAAAAAAAAAAAAAAAAAAAAAGAGAGACAAGAAGCAACTCATTTAACTTGTTCTTTATAGCCCCATATTATTTACTATTTATGAGCATTCAGGTACTGGGTATTCACGGAGATATTTCTGAATCCCAAGAGTTCAATGGATTGTAGCATGAATGATTAGTAATCTGAAAGTTTTCATCATGACTGGATTATCCTCTACTGAATATTCACTATTTATGGCTGGTAATTCTTTATCTTAACAAAACAAAAACAAACAAAAAAAAGCCAAACAATTATCATGTAATATATATACAACCAATAATCTCTTTTAACAAATACTGTGTTTAAACACCAACTGAGTACGAAGGGAATAATTTATTAACCTTCAGAGTCTTCGAAAAAGCACTGAATTAGTTTTACTAAAGAAATTCTGTACTGCAGAAACCCAGGAGAAAAACAAAGCTGTTGATCTCCTTTAATCAGGTTGTGTTTTTAAAGCTTTGAATTTTTTTTGTTTTTGTTGTTGTTGGACAAGTTTTAAGTGTGTCCTTCTAGTATTTCTAGTATTTTGGGGACAGCTGTTATGTTTAATCCACAGCCTATGGACCAATTTAGAAGAACTGGGACCAGTTTAGAAGAATCAGTGACAGTGTCGTTCTCTGTAGTTGCTGGCACTGGACATAATCATCAAAGTGCCTCATTTCACTATCATCATCCTACAAGATCAAAGTACATTTTCAGAAAATATTGCTCACATTTGGAAATCAGTATTTCTCTGTAAAAAAATAATTTGACTGGTTCTTCTTCTCATATTCCATAACCTCTATTTATATACATACCTTCAAAGATAAGTGCGTCTAGCTATAACAATAGATAAGCCTTCATGTCACTTGGACAACACTGGTAAATTCCCAGTGTTGGGAATTTAGATAAGATAGATAAAGATAACAGTTTTATTTTTGAACATTTTCAACCATTCCAGGTAACAGCCACAGTCCCTGCTGGTAACTTGTCAGTTTGGCATTTTTATTTCAAAGCCATATATGGTTCCCAAGTACAGAATGAACATTAGTTATGCCTTTTTGTACCTTTTTATTATGTACTTCTCTAGCCTTCTCTGGCTGTGGGGGATGTGTTTATTTATTTAATATAACTGGAGTAACAATTATTCACATTTCTACAGAAGTCTATTTTTTTTCTGTTAAAATATATTTTATTTATTTCTTTTGTACTTTCTTTCTTTTCTTTTTTTTTTTTCTTTTTAAGACAAGCAACCAGTCTTATTTTGCAATAAATATGTAGCTAAAATTTATAAATATAATTGTCTTTTCAGTTCCTTTTATTTAAAAAAAATAAAAATAAAAAATCTGTTAAGGTCAGAATGCCACCAAATGTGACATATACCAGAAAGAAGCAAGGTTTTTATTGTATAGAGAACTTTAGATTCTTAGAACTCTGTATACTCATGTTAACTAATTGATGATAATTAATACAGCAAGAAAATAACACAAATTCTTCATATTAAAAAATAAAATTATGTTTCAGTTTTCTTGGTTTATCTCTAATGTTAATACCAAATGCTAGACAGTACGTTTAATAGCCAAAGGTCTTCGTATTCTAGAATTTTGTAACATTTGCATTAGCCTCACAATATCTCTAAGCATATTTATTCCCTTTGGACTTCAAGGACTTCAATAGACTGAAAAGATCAATTCAATCTTTTGATTTTTTTTCCTTAATCTGAATGTCTTTCAGTTTAGTGATTATGAAGCTAAAAATGCTATTCTAAAAGTTGCCATTATTCAAATATGGTTAAATCAAAAAATGTAAGCAAGAATAGGACCATTAGATATGTTAATACTCAATTTTTCTATTTATTTTTCTCATTAACAAAATGTATTTAATTTTTCTGACTTTATATCTCATGGCCTGTTGACAGGAATGGAGAAAAAAAAAAAAAAAAAAAAAAAAAAAAAAAAAAGAGATGTGATTATGTGATTGTATGGGAGAAATACTCCTGTTGAGAAATAATATGAAATGCTAGTGAATATTGCAATACAGTGTCATTTTCATTTCCCTCTATTTACTGTTCAGCTTTTTAGGAAGCACAGCTGATTTATTGTTTCTGTATCAAAGGAGCTGGTCCAGATAAATTTGGAATATAAATATAACACCTGCAGTCCAGATCTTGCTTCACAACTTTCTCAGCCCATGACAATGCCAGCAATTTGGAATTCTTCCTGATATTTTGCCATCTCGTTTATTGCTTGTAAATTCTGATGGGCACAACTCACCCTATAGTTTGGGCAGTGTTGCCCAAGTGGAAAGGCTCTGGACAGAGGGTCAGAAGACCTCTTTAAGTACAGAAAGACTGCAATGAATCTCCCTGGAGATTTCTCTTCTCCAGGCTGATCATGCCCAGATCTCTCATCTTTTTTTCATAGGAGAGGTGCTCCAGCCCTCTGATAATCTCTCTAGCCCTCCTCTGTACTCGCTCTAGCTGGTCCACACCCTTCTTGTGCTGAGGGCCCCAAAGTTGACACAGTACATCAAGTGGGGTCTCATGAGGGTAGAGTAGATGGGGACAATGACGTCCTTTGACGTCACATCTCTTTCAATGCAGCCCAGGATGAAATTGGACTTCTGGGCTGTAAACATGCACTGCTGGCTCATGTCAAACCTTTTGTACACTAGAACTCCCAAGTCTCTCTCCACAGGGGTGCTCTCAGTGAGTTCTCCCAGTCTGTACTCCTGTGTGGATTTTCCCAGACCCAGGTGCAGCACCTTGCACTTAGACTTGTTGAACCTCATGTGGTTCACATGGGCCCGTTTCTCCAGCCTGTCCAGGTCCCTTTGAATGTCATCTCTTCCTTTTTTGGTATCAACTGCCAAATGTTTGTATCAGATATTTTCTGAATTGAAAATTTTGCGATTTTCTACAGGTTTACATAACTTTAAATAAATAAAGTATGGAGATGTGGAGCTATGTTTAAATGAGAAGGGGCATGATTTAATTACAAGTGCACAACTCAGACCTTGAAGTACTGTGAAGATAATGTAGGCCTGGGGCTGATAACCTTGAGTGATGTTATAGCTAAAATATGCGGAACTATGTTCAGGAGGAGAGACGGCACCGTTGTATCAATTATATTAGTGCTAGAGATGTGTGCATAGAAGCTAGACCAATTATAAGTTGTTGTCTGCACATGCTGTAATGGTAGCATATATATACCTTGCTAGAACACTCATTAAAGAAGAACGATTATACTCGCATCGAGGTTGCGTCGTTACTCCGGGTCACTCCCATTCCGACATGGGGAGATTCCCCCAATCATCCTGGAGAGTTTGGAGCCTGGATCCAATGAAATAGACATAACAAACTACATAATTAGTTCAGTATTTCACATGGTATTTTTATGAGAATATGTCAGCAGGTTTGTATTTTATAAAGAAGCTCTTCCTTCAAAGTGTACTTTCTGAAGTATCACATCAAAATATAACTTCTTGCAAATAAAGAGAAACTGAAGATAAGTTACAATTTTAGTTGCTGGTAATTGCCAGTGACTAGCTCCCTTAGCGATAGGCACAAATAATAGATATAGACAGAATACATGGTTTTCAGCCAGCGTTGGGACAACCGCATTCACCACCCACCAACTCTGAATTCCAATATAATGATTTAAAATTTTATTGCTGATCTAAATGGAAACAGAATTTAGATCCAACCAACTGTGAAACAGGGCCTGCTGTGTTACATAGTACATGAAGCTATTCTGTGCTGTGCAGTACAAATAGTGTGTGCTATGCTCAAAGTTTTATTTAAAAGCTCTAAAGGAAAACAAACAAAAAGAAAACAGCAATATCAAAAACTACAAATATATATATGTATATTTTAGCTATAGAAAATAGTGTGAAAATAACTTACTAAAAGATTTTAGTATCCTGTAGTTCAAAAAGTCATAGAAAAAAATGTTTAACTCCTTCTGATGGTATTTCAAGGAGCTTAATCTCAACTCAGATAATCACATATATTTTTGCTCCGTTAAACATGCATGTAAACATTCAGGTACAAGCTCACTCGGAACAACTCTACATGACTTAACTGAAATAAACATACAACAGAGGATATTTTATACCTAAAGCAGTAACGGTCATCATTGCTGGCCATGCTTCCTATGGCTCAAGGGCCGGAAAATATGTCACCTTTCAAAGAGATGATTGTCAAAGAGATCTGAGAGGGTTCATAGCCACGGATGATCACAGAATAGTCTAGGTTGGAAGAGACCTCCAAGATCATCGAGTCCAACCTCTGACCTAACACTAACAAGTCCTCCACTAAACCATATCCCTAAGCTCTACATCTAAACATCTTTTAAAGACCTCCAGGGGTGGTGACTCAACCACTTCCCTGGGCAGCCTATTCCAGTGACTAACACCACTTTCAGTAAAGAAGTTTTTCCTAATATCCAACCTAAACCTCCCCTGGCACAATTTTAGCCCATTCCCCCTCGTCCTGTCACCAGGCACTTGGGAAAATAGACCAACCGCCACCTCACTACAGCCTCCTTTAAGGTACCTGTAGAGTGTGATAAGGTCGCCCCTGAGCCTCCTCTTCTCCAGGCTAAATAGTCCCAGCTTCCTCAGCCACTCCTTGTAAGACTCTCCAGACCCTTCACCCGCTTTGTAGACCTTCTCTGGACTCGCTCAAGCACCTCCATATCCTTCTTGTAGTGAGGGGCCCAAAACTGAACACAGTACTTGAAGTGCGGCCTCACCAGAGCTGAGTACAGGGAGGCAATCACTTCCTTGGACCTGCTGGCCATGCTGTTTCTTATACAAGCCAGGATGCTGTTGGCATCAGTCCAGCCTATCTAGATCTTCCTGCAGAGCCTTCCTACCCTCAAGCAGATCAACACATACACCTAACTTGGTGTTGTCTGCAAACTTACTGAGGGTGCACTCGATTCCCTCATCCAGATCATCGATAAAGATATTAAAGAGGACTGGCCCCAGTACCGAGCCCTGGGGGACTCCACTAGTGACAGACCTCCAACTGGATTTGACTTCAACCATATTGTGAGGTTGAATTCAACCTCACAGTGGGATGAAGGTAAGCTTCCTGCACAACTGAGTCTCTGTGAAATCCAGCAATGAGGTTGGTAACATTGTCTCCCTGCCTCTCAGACAGATTACCCACAGCCAGCTCCATCACTAATTGCATTTAATTATGTCTCCAAAGTGCTTGTGAGATACAAGAACATCAGGAATGACAGGTTGTCCACTTCTGCATTGGAGTTTATAGGAAATGGACTGTTTTGACAACCAAGTGTGAGTTTTCAGAAAACAAGAACAGAAACAAAAGAACGTCAGACCATTCACTCTTAGAGAAATACCTCTGTGGGAAATGTGAAGCTCACACAACTCATATAATGACTTTTTTTTTTTTTTTGTGGTTCAGATGCCACACAGACTTACTTCTTGTGATGCATCATAGTTACCAACACCTCTATGATAAAAATGTTTGATTATTTTAAAACCACATTTTCTATGAAAAAGAGACTTTGGTGATTTCTTTTGACCTCCTTCCTTTTAGACCTCTTCACCTGATGTAAAAACAAAACATTTCTCATGCTCACTTCAATATTTACACTTGGATTTTATCAGGAGGAGACCTTTACAGTGGGACAAGGTTAATTTTTTTTTTTCTCCAAGTCTACTACAGTAGTTATATCAAATGCCACAACATCTAATTGCCCTCTTTCAAATGGAAGCATTTTATCAAGATCTTGAGTGCACACAAAGACCACAGATATACTAGATGTGCTACAGGGACAGCAACTCCCCACTCTTCCCACTATGCACATAATACATGCATACACACCTAGCTATGTGCAAGAGCAGTTGTTTCACCTTTCCAACCTTTATTCAGGCCAGGGCTATGGTTGATGCTACATGGATTGCCATTTCTAAGGACAAGAAGCCACAGATTACTACATATTTTATAATTCAGCAAAGGCTGCTCATCATATAACTAATGATTTACCTGTGGTCTTCCTAATTATTTCTCCAGCATACCTGAAAGTCTAGGTATAAAATTGAGCAATCTACCCTTGTATCTGAAGAGCTCTCCAGAGTACTGTGAGTCCTTAAAACAATGGCTTGCCAACTGAGGTACTCCTATGAAATACAGTAATACAACCCTTATCATATGATAAAATCTTATTCAATGTTTGGACTGTGGGATCAGAGAAACATTCAGCACATACCTCAGTAATCAATCTAAAGATAAGAAAAAGACATGGAAAGATAAATTTACAACCCCTCTCCCAGCGCATAACATTTTAGGTAGTTTTGGATGCAGAACAAAGCTTTTCCTTGTACATTTGAAAATAATTATTCTCAAGTTTCTAGGTAAATATCAGCTAGCCAGTGTAAGCAAGTCTGCACATGAAGAGAAATCTAAAAGAGATTGCAAATACTAGGGGAAAAAAAAAAAAAAAAAAAAAAAAAAAAAAGTCTTCAGTTACACTTTTGAAAGAGACTCTGTCAGACATTTGTAGAGTATTTTTAATGGGCTTGATTATTGTACAGGAAACAAATGTAAACTTTTCTTCATTTGCTTCTTTAAATATTCTAGATGATAACAGAAATATTTTAGTAATTCAAATTGATACTAAACTAAATCAGCTACATCATCTCCAACATGGTTTAAAGCATTTGGGCTTGAGTTCTCAGTTGTGTCAGAGAGCAAAGATGCAGTTTTGTTAAATTCCACTGAACAGTTCAAGTCAGATACTTTTATATTTTTATTTTTTCCCCAAAATATTATATATCAGTAGCTCTTAACAGGACAACACTGTCATTTCTTTAAAAGAAAAGTGAAAAGGACTGCTAGAATAGCATTAATAATATCTTAAAGAAGGGTTTAGGATTTCCTGGAGAGGAACAGTTGAATTTTCAATGCATAAAAAATAGCAACATTATTATTTGATGAAAAAAAAAAAAAAAGTAGGTGTGGCCTTACAGGAACATGAAAACACTTTCCTTATACAATTATATTTACTAAATCGGAGCATCAAATGGGATGAGACACACAAAGGGAGAGAAGAAAAAGGACAAGTGTTGATGATACTAATTAGTTTGACATTTTCTAATATTGTCATACATTACAAAATAAATAATTAAATAAATGAATAAATTCAGTTATAACTTTGATAGGATGAAACATATTCTCAGAAAACAGGCAGCTAATCTCGGTAGAAAGAGTTCTTTTTCAATGGCTCCAGGAAAAGCATAATGCAGAAAAAATATATATTTTTTAATTCTCGAAGTAGCACAGACCAAATGAAATTCCCACATCACAAGGATTTTATATATGCTGCACACCATACCTTTCCATACATATTTTGTCGTCAATCTAGATTTTAGCAGTTTCAGACAAAGCGCACTTCAGGATTTGTGGGTGGTTGGTTTATAAATAAGGATCAATTTTTAATGAAGATACTTACATACTTGTGGTACAATCCAGCAGGTAGCTAAACACCACACAACCATTCACGCTCTCGCACACACACACACACCACACGTGGTGGGATGGAGGAGAGAATCGCGGGGGGGGGGAGGGGGAATAGTAAAAGCTTGTGGGTTGAGATAAATAGAGTTTAATAGGACAGAAAAAGAAGGGATAATAATAATATTAATAGTAAAAGAATATACAAAGCAATGTACAATCCAATTGCTCACCACCTGCTGACTAATGCCCAGCCTGCAACTGAACAGAGGTCCCCCCCACACCCCAGCCAGCCACCCTATATTTATTGTTCAGCATAATGCCATATCCCTTTGGCCTATCCTGGTTCTTTCCCCTCCCAGCTCCTGGTGCACCTCCAGCATCCTTGCTGCCAGGGCAGCATGAGAAGCTGAAAAGTATTTGACTTTGTGTAAGCACTGCTCTGCAACTAACTAAATCATTGCTGTGTTACCAGCATTCTCATCCTATGATTCTAAATACAAAATGCAGCTCCATGACAGCTGCTGGGAAGAAAACTTATTCTATCCCAGTCAAAACAAAGACAACACTCCAAGGTATACTCTGGTATGTATTGTAAAGCATATACACACAGAGACACACAGAACTGTAGGGGTTGGAAGGGACCTTGAAAGATCATAGGGTCCAACCCCCATGCAAAGCAGGTTCCTCAGAGCAGGCTGCCCAGGTAGGCGTCCAGACAGGCCTTGAATATCTCCAGAGAAGGAGACTCCACAACCTCTCAAGGCAGCCTGTTCCAGTGCTCTGTCACCCTCACCGTGAAGAAGTTCTTTTGCATGTCGGTGCAGAACTTCCTGTGTTCTATCTTGCGGCCATTGCCCCTTGGTCCTATCCCCACAAGCCACTGAGAAGAGGTTAGCTACATCCTTCTGTCTCCCACCCCTCAGATATTTATAGACATTGATAAGATCCCCCCTCAGTCTCCTCTTCTCCAGGCTGAACAGACCCAGGTCTCTCAGCCTGTCCTCATAGGAAAGATGCTCCAGGCCCTGTATCATCTTCTGTGGCCCTCTGCTGGACTCTTTCCAGGAGATCCCTGACTTTTTTGTACCGGGGAGCCCAGAACTGGACACGGTACTGCAGGTGAGGCCTGACCAGGGCAGAGTAGAGGGGGAGGATCACCTTCCTTGACCTGCTGGCCACGTTCCTTTTAATGTATGCCAGGATCCCTTTAGCCTTCTTAGCCACCAGGGCACACTGCTGGCTCATGGTCATCCTGTTGTTCACCAGGACCCCCAGGTCCTTCTCCGCAGAGCTCCTCTCCAGCAGGTCGTCCCCCAGCCTGTACTGATACTTCCGGCTGTTCCTTCCCAGGTGCAGGACTCTACACTTGCTCTTGTTAAACCACATCTGGTTTCTTCCTGCCCATCTCTCCAGCCTGTCCAGGTCTCGCTGAATGGCAGCACAGCCCTCTGGTGTGTCAGCCACTCCTCCCAGCTTTGTGTCATCAGCTTACTTGCTGAGGGCAGACACTATTCCCTCATCAAGGTCTTCAATGAAGATATTGAACAAGACCGGACCCAACACTGACCCCTGGGGAACACCCCTAGTCACAGGCCTCCAGCCAGACTCTGCTTTGCCGATCACCACCCTCTGAGCTCGGCCAGTCAGCCAGTTCTCAACCCACCTCGCTGTCCACTCATCTATCCCACACTTTCTCAACTTTGCTAGCAGGATGTCATGGGAGACAGTATTGAAAGCCTTGCTAAAGTCAAGGTAGATGACATCCACCACTCTCCCCCCATCTACCCAGCTGGTGATGCCATCATAGAAGGCAATGAGGTTGGTTGAGCACGACTTCCCCTTGGTGAATCCATGCTGACTACTCCTCATAACATTCTTCTCTTCCAATTGCTTGGAGATGACATCCAGAACAAGCTGCCCCAACAACTTTCCAGGGACAGAGGTGAGACTAACTGGCCTATAGTTTCCCGGATCCTCCTTTCTGCCCTTCTTGAAGACCGGAGTGACATTGGCTATCCTCCAGTCTTCAGGCACCTCACCTGTTCTCCAGGACCTTTCAAAGATGATAGAGAGCGGTTCGGCGACCATGTGTGCCAGCTCCCTTAGCACACGCGGATGCATCCCATGGGGACCCATGGATTTATGTGCGTTGAGCCCACTCAGACACTCCCGAACCACTCTCACGTCTACCAGCGGGGAGCCCTCCATTTCCCAGACCCTTTGTCTACTTGACAGAGGCATCTTTCATGATCAGGACCCCCCTCCCCCCAACTCATTCAGCAAGAGACCCACATTATCCCTAGTCTTCCTTTTGCTGTTTACATACTTGAAAAAACCCTTCTTATTATCCTTTATCTCTTTAGCAAACCTCATCTCTAGGTAGGCTTTAGCGTAGAGATATATGCTTTAGCATATATAGATATATATATAGATATATCACAGAATCACAGAATCACAGAATTTCTAGGTTGGAAGAGACCTCAAGATCATCGAGTCCAACCTCTAAATGCAAAAACAAAACAAACAAAAATGATCAGCTTTTCCTCAACAGAGAAGATGAGTTTTGAAAAATGGCTATGATGCCATGATGATTCCTGACTGACAGAAAGTTGAACTAATTATGGGTTATAAGTATTTAGTTAATCCACTGTGCTGAAGTTGCATTAGCTATGATACTTCCTGAGAGTTCAACTTGTGTGATCACCCTGCAACATTATGATATTGCTGTCCCAGTAGCACAAAATCATGAAATCTTCATGAAAAATATTATGGTACCTGTGTTCTTCCTTGGTCAAACTGTTCCTTCTGTATCTTTGGTGTGTTAGAATTACCAAGGCCTAGCAAAGGAGGCAGTGGAACGAGATTCAGGAAATCTGTGCTCTGGTGACAGGGATCCACTGTGCCCCTTCACGAGTCAGTGGGGCCAGGCACAGAAATGCAGTCTAGGGGTGCTCTGCCCTTCTTCACCAGCAACCACACGTGGTGCCATGGCCTGGAGCTCCCAAGCTGGGACCCCAGCAATGCCACTATTCTGCTACTACTCCATGGTCTAGGCCCTTCTGAACAGACCTCAGAAGCAGCACCTGGATCAGATCTAGGTCTGATGAATCTGTAAAATATCCTCTTCTTTCTTCTCTAACCAAGCTCTTTTCCTCTGAGTGTGTGAAGCAAAACATCACAAAGAGTGAGCTCTGGGGGAGGCTGGGCCTGGAAGAGGCTCAAAGGAACCTAATCTCATTCTTGTGTGTATGTTTTTGCTTTGTATAGTCTTTTGTATATGCTATAGCTCCAGATGTCATCATCAGAGCCCAGCAACCAAGCTGTCAGTGACAGAGCAGCCGCAGAGGCAGCAGGGCTGTCACAGGCATGGGCATCCCATGCAAGGCCAGCACCGCTGCCATCTTGTCTTTACAGAGGGCTTGCAGCTCTGCTGGCATTGGCACTGCTATTCCCAGGTATGAGAGAGCCCAGCCCTGGGTGGTTCGGAGGAATTACTTCTCATCGGAGCTCCCACAAGGAGGACTCCTCCACTCTCCACTTTTCTACTTCTTTCATCTTAATGACAGATGTTTGGGGATAGGATAAGTATATAATCCTGTACTTCTATTTCTCAAATGCTTCCAGGTCTGACCTCACTTGAGGCCTTTAGGTGCTAATGAAATATAAATGATAATGGAGACACTTAGCTTTAAGTGTTTCCTAAAAACATGGGTGAAGACTACATTCAAAATGATACAGGATTCATTTGTCTGACAAGATTTTTCAATGTCTTGCAGGGACTTGGCATTTTTAAATAAGAATGCTTTGAGGTCAGGGCAAGAATTGTTCTCCCATAAGCAACTCCGGTGAAAGTAATTTATTTGAGAGGTTTAATCAGTTCTCCTTCTGAATACAACCAACTCTGCAGCAAGGTAGCATTTAAGTGATACAGTACGGAAAAATGTAGTAAAAAGTTTCCTCTCAATTATAGCATTTCAATTTGACAAAATGAAACTCATCTTTCGTAGAAGGTGGATTGTTAGCTAGAAATAGATCAACTTTGGGGAGAATAAATTTATGTGACATCATTCTAACATTTTTGTTGACCACTTGATATCCCTACTAGGCTAATAGCAACTTATCTGAAATTTCATGCCTTTACTAAAGTTACTTGTTATCCTTTAGAAACTCTACAATTACACAGAGGATTTATTTATAGCAAGGAGGATAGCAAAATGTGATTAAGTCAGGCACTAAGTATTTTGAGCTTCATAGCAGCAGCTGATGAAGATGTACTTTTTTCCACTTACACAAGTTCTTTAATGCACTAGACAAGCAATCTCCTCATAATCTTATCACTTTTTTCCACATTCCACTAAAATCAATAGGATTTTGGTCCCAAGAAAGAAGGCAGAATTTGGTCTTCCAGATGTGTGAGGTCCACTGAAAGGTCATACTTTGAATTAAATGCACATTACTGTAGAATCTGGGAGTTACCATATGTTCATAATAGTAAATGTTTTTCTATCTGTTAATAGCTACACTATATCCAAAGCTTTTATGTATATAGGTGTTATTTACATATAGCTTTAGGCATGTACATATGAATGTATACTTAGATTGATATATATAAACCTTCAAATGGATAGATATATCTAGATGGATAGATCATGCCCTAGATAGTTTGATAGATTTGGCAGAGCATAATACCGAACAGTGAATGCTCCATAATTTTGATGCAAACCAGGGTTTTAGATTACTCAGAAAAAATATGTATGCATTATACCAGCATAAATGAATCAGCCCATTTTCATGCAAAATCTACCCCTTATACAATGAAAACTAAGGCAGAACAAGAAATCTTAGCAATGAGAAAATGAATTTGGTACTTCAGGTCTTGGAAACAAAAATAATAAAATGGAGTGAATTTAGGCCAGAATGAATAGATACATCTTTGTAATTTTAAATCCAAATAGACAAGAAGAAAACCTCCAGCTATTGAAGTCTGTATATTCAGTAAAATATAAAAACAAATTCACTATTTGGATCTGCAAAGTGGGGACTTGAAGTCATCCAGAATGAGCTCCAGATCTTCCTACAATGCTCTTTTAAGGAAATTTTCAATATCTGATTGGCAGGAGAAAATGCTATGAGAAAAGCAAAAATGAAACTAGAATTATAAATAATATAGTAATAGTGCATTTAGGATGCCTACAGGAAAAACTATAAGCTCTAATAAGACTCATTCTAGTCATGAATATTCAATGAAGAAAGCTGAAATAGAAATAATACATTCTGAAGATTTAAAATAGAGGCTTCATGGAAAACAATGATGATGATTGTAAAAAGTGATTAAAGATAAAAGAGCACATATCAACAGGAGCAACAGCATTCCAAAACTGAATGTAAAAGATTAGGTGGAGAAATGAGAATATTCTTCTGATGCATTTTTAGGCACACCTTGGGATCAGTTTTTTGAAAACATTTAAATTTTTTTCCTGATGACCTGAAGACTGCATGAGTCACTTAAAAATAAACTAAAGTAAAAAAAAAAAAAAAAAAAAAAAAAAAAAAAAAAGTATTTCTGCTTTCTGGCTAATGACATAAAAAACTATTATCATGAAACAATGCTGGTGCTCCCATGGACCTGAGAAATAAATAAGTTTAAAATATAAGAAGGTTAGTGGAACTGGAGAAGTTGTTCTTAAAAAAATTAGTGACAACCTGGAAAACGAAGCAACACAAAAGGAATGTGAATTTAAAAACAAATAAAACCCTCATTGCCACATATTCTGAATGTTTTCCTCTCAGTCTTGATGGACATATATCTCTGATCATAAATCAAGATTTTAAAGAGAACATTAATTGCTATTATTACCAGTTTGTTATAATAATAATAAAGAGTTTAAAAGCCATATGACAAAAATCTATAATATCTAACCACTTCTCAGTTTACATCCCCATTCTCTATATTTAATTCTACCATTAGTTATAATGTAAGGATCGGTCCTATCATTCACAAAGCCAAAAAGTATGTGCATGTTGTGACCAAGGTGTACACAGTTCTAGATGCAAACGAGTCCAGATATGGAGACCAGTCCTAGTTCCACCAATATGTTCAGAAAATCTGCACACCTTCCCAGACAATGACACATGGGCAGCTGAGCAGTATATCTTACCCCTAAGGACCTCAATAGGGTACAGTCCAGCACACCTCCACATACACACCAACCATCAGCATATACAGCCCTGCTGGCGTGGGAAGTAGCATTATGTATATACAATTTCACACAGCTCAGAAATGAAGCAAGGATCTTGAAGGGTGCCTAAGGCAGCATAGAATAAGAGCTTTGAATATGCAACACACCAAGGCCCATAATGTTAAAAAATAAACATATTTTGCCATAATGTACCTTACTTTCCCAAAAGAGGTTTTCCTCCTATCATAATAAGGATTTCAGGATAAATCTCAAATATGAATGATTTTGCACATCAGAACAAAACACATATTACATATTATATTCATCTGAGATGAAAGGCATATTTCAGAATTACAGACCTTAACCTCTCCTGTGGTAAACCATCTTCATCAACAGATCTTGCAGGGAAGTGTTTCTGTGCATTTCCAGAGCCTTAATATTCTTTCACTGTTAAAAGCCCTATTATTTTAGTATGTTTCACTACATATTGGAAGATATGGTATATTCCAGAGACTTCTTTATACAGACCAAAGTGCAATATTCAATACAAGGTCTGAAACTTTATTTAATAGAGACTCACGTTTCATTCTTCATTCATAAATACACTCAGTAAGGACAAAATTTTATATATCACTATTTGAAGGAAAAAATAATCATATTCATTAAAAGCTGTGTGCATTTTTATATCAAAATCTCAGCCTTAAAATTTAGGAAAGAACAATTTTCAAAACAGAAGTTACGAAATGCTGCATTTAAGAGTTATAATGAAAACAACAACAACAACAACAACAACAACAACAACAACAAAACTTCATTAATCTCAAAGCCTGTGCTTTTTTTGTTTGTTTATTTTCCTTTCATTCTCATTAAATTGATGACCACCGCTGACTAAAAGCAAACAGTTGGGTAAATCCATGGTATCTTAATTCTGGTGGACAAGCACTAGAGCAGTGAAGTTTGGTTGGTTTAATTTTGGAGAACATCAGGGAGATGGGGAAATGTTTGTTCCAATTCCCTCCCTTTCCCCTCCCCTCTCTACTCTAAGTTATAATTTAATTTTAAAAACTCTGGTAACTAAAAAGTTTTACATTTCTGTTAGTTGATATACTTATTTTTTATTATTATTATTATTTTTATGTTGTGAGCATACTGATTCACAAAGAAGTCTTTGCTCAGTATTAAATTCATTTTTGCAAGGCTCCATCCATTTAACATACAGGAGAATTGAACCCAAACTTCTTGCACAATAGGAGCAGAATCAGTGGCAGAAGCACTAACTGGTAGGGGCCAAAATAACAGCCTTCCAAGTTGCACCACCTTTGTCCCCTTGTTACTAAAAGACAGTATTTGTGATCCCACAACCCATTTGTCTCCATCTGTGGGATCTGGCCTGTAGAACATGAGTCTCAGTAATAAAATTAAAGGTTCATGTCTATCCCTTTGAAAAGTCTAATTTTAATGACTTAAGTAACATATATTTCAGTATCAAAAACAGTGATGAAAATAACTTGACATCACCCCCACACACACTAGCTCTCTACACCTTGGCAACAGGAGTCTAAGAATTAAATCTGATGCTTTGCTTTCAAGATCATCTTTTGAGTAATCAGTGTCTGCACCTTGTGTATTTATGATTTCAATATTTTCCTTTGTTCCACTTCCCTAGACATGCTGCAGACACATTTTAGTTATTCTGTCATCTTTTAGCAGCTACTCTATGCCTCCTGTTCCATTTGTTTTCAAATTAAGTTCCTGCTCATTCTAGCAAAGGCTGAGTTCCTGCTATATGACTGTGCTTAACCTGAACAAGTCATCAGCAGCAGCATCAGCTTCACAAACATCAGAGAAGGCAGACCAACATGACACTGGGATTCCAGTTCACCTGAGATCAGGGTGATAACAGAATTACCAACAGTATGCTTTTCTGTAATAATTTCTTATTGCTGCCAGAATTATTGATGCATGCAAAGCAAAAATAGAAGGATGATGAATTAGTATCACTGACAGGGTTCATACAACAGCAAGCAGATTCTACCTGCTAGTCTTAACCAGATATTTCACTGACATCACATGATAGAAAAGCACTCAGAAAGTGTTTACTGCCATCATTAGCACTGGTGTTTCAACTGTTGGAAACTATGTAGCTAGTTTCTGGCACTTTCAAAGCAACACTGTTTCTTCTTTCCCCCCATCATTTTCCACCAGCAGTTTAACTCAGTATATACGGCGACATCTGCTTGCATCGTCAGGGACTAGTTCCCACACTGTCCAAAGCATGTTTGGGAAGAAGAAACTTTCCCCCTCCTGCAATACAGCCATAAGGCTGCATCCAGGAGCAGCTGCAGACATATTTCATGCAGAAAACACACCTTTTTTCTCACCAATCCCTATTATTTGCAACAGGCCAGGCAGGAGCAGTGTGCACACTGAATGTCCACCATTGTTATTGAGTCTTTCCCGTGGAAAAAACACAGAACATTTCTACTTGACCACAACCTCTCTCAAACTCCAGCAGTGAGCATCCCAATCAAGGTCATGCAGACAGCCTGTGGCATAATAAGCCACACTACTAAAGAAAGGCTGGCAAACACTCTAGAACAGGTTTCTTTAGTACAAAAGAGTAACTCTTCCTTCAGTTCCAATAAATTAAAAATAAATAAATTAAAAAAATGTTTATACCTTATTGTTTATTATTTTGTTTTTCCTATCTTTTGTACCACATTATTATGCTGCCTCTAACATGCATAGAGAAACCAAACAGCTCTTTCTGATTTCATGAATACAGAAAGGAATGTTTTCCTAAGCAATTAGTAATCATACTAAGCCACAGTTCCACTCATGGTTATATAAAGTCAGTATAAGAAAATATTTGAAATGCAAAGCATATCTACCACTAAATTATCAAAAAGACATAATAGCAGGATAGCAAATGTGTGGTATGTATATTTAGTATTTATTATAGAAATTTACTGCATATAAATTATAAGGAAGTGCCAGATGCATCTAATAAATATGAATGAGGAAGGTTTCATACCCCCCAGAGCTATATATGATGCTGTCTTATAACTTTCTGGTTGAAAACATTGTATGAAAATCACTTCACCTTGTTTAATTGGAATTGGATCTCCTAAATCTTCTGTACCTGTGTTAAACAGCTAGTCCAAAACAAGCTTTTATGTGCAGTTAAAGTTTCCAAAAGAATACTTCAAAAGTAATGGAAAGTTGACTAGAAGTGGATGAAGGAAAAAAAAAATAACAATAATAATTAAAAAAAAGAGTGAAATACCAATAAAACAGGAAAAAGTACCTCCAGTAACTCAAGAAACAAATATCATGATTATTTATTTTGTGTTTATGTGATTAGCTGACATCCTTGCCCAGTTTAAATGAACACAGAGGGGAGAGAAAACAAACAAACAAATAACAACAAAAAAACACTATACATAAAAAGAAAAAAAGTATTTTTACTATATAGTATTCTGAGAAGGAAAAATAAAAGTAACTTTTCAGAGGAAGCAGATTCGGCAGCTGTAGTTGTACCATTACAGAAATATTTAATGGATGCAGTACATTTTGCACTTGAACAGTATTTATAAATTTTCACCTTGTGTTTTTAATATTAAAAAATGTAAAATATTATATTTTCAGACTTCCAATTTAGAAATATGGAAGGTGAATATTGCATCAAAAATAAAATATTTTCAATATCTGTATTATACACACGAAAAGTGAAATTAAAAACTATGTTTTTTCCTAAACAGGCAGAGAACATCTATGGAAATGTGCTACAAAATTAATAGAAAATTTAATCACTACTTCTGGTGATTGAACCAATGACAAGGAGAAAAATATATATATATTTCCTGACAACCCGATAGGGAATTTTTAGATCAATACAAATGTGTGGGTGAATAAAAAATGTTATTCTCATCTTTTTTTTTAATAATTTCTTCTGTTTTGATGTTGTTGTTTTGTTTGCTTTAACTTAATTTCGGTAGATTTTTCAGTGAAATCATTACTTGCCATAAGAATATTCACAAATGAACAGAAGTATTTATAAAGTATTTATAATGTTATTCATTAACCTACATGTTTTATAGAGTTTGATTATATCCTCTGTAGTAAAATATATGGACAAAAATTAGACCTTAGAGAACCTCCTAAAATATATTTGTTCTTATGCCTTGCTGATGCATATGGCTAGCACTCCACCTGCACTGATACTACCAGAATTCAAAACATACTATTGTACTGGGTCTGGCTGGGATGTTAACTTTCCCTGCAGCAGCCCATACAGTGCTATGCAGTGCACTTGTAGCTAAAACAACAGTGGTATCATACTGGTGTTGTGTCTGCTGCTGAGCAGTGCTGGCACAGCATCAGGACTTTCTCTAACCCTCCTAGGGGGTGGGCAAAAAAGTGAGAAACATCATCAGGGCAGCTGACCCAAACCAACCAAAGAGATATTCCATAACATATGATGTCACACTCAGCAATAAAAGGTAGAAAAAGGAAGAAGAGGGGAGGGGTGGGCTCTCGTTGCGAAAATGTCTGTCCTCCTCCTGAACACCGGCTACGTGCGTCGAGGCCCTGTTTCAAGGACGTGGTCAAGCATCGCTTATTTGTGGGAAGTAGAGAGTAAATTTTTTTTCCCTCTGCACTTCCACATAGCCTTTACTTGTTTTGTTTTGTTATTCCTTTTCTCCCTTCCTCTTCCCCTTTTCCCTTTTTTTCCTTTTAGTTGAATTGTTTAATTAATAATAATTATAATATATAAAGGAAATATATTATTAAAATTATCCTTATCTCAACCCGTGAGTTGTTTTTTTCTCCTTTACTTCTTCCCCTCCTCATCTGAGGAGTGGGAATGAGAGAGCAGTTGTGGTGTTCAGTTGCCTAACAGTCAAACCACCACAACTATTTGGCAATCTGAATTTTAATTTTATATAAATACATATTTCTAAGTAACAAGCCTGTACAACAGACAATAGTAGCAGATCTTATAGTTGGCTTTACCTTTCAAAGGCAATGGCAGTTTTACACCATTTTCACAAATATATTCAGATCTAGTCAGTAATTTATGATTAATTTTAGTAACTTTGAACAGTGCTTCGACTGAACGCTACTTATCAACTATCAATAGCATGCCTGATATTCCCACTTATTTTAGGAGAAAAATACAACCAGCCTCCCATCCATTTTCAGTGAATGTAAGGCTAGGTAATAGCTTAGATTTCTTCTTAAATGCAAAGGTTTTTCAAAGTCTCTTTTTACTTCTTCTGATAAGATCACATGAAAGAAACAACAGAAATTTCAAATCCAGTCATTGACCTTTTTTATCCTATACTATAAAAACAATCATGTTACATGTTTCAAACTAGTTCTCACTATGTGAATTTTGAAGTGGATTTTAATTCAACATAAAGCAATAAATAAACACATAAATGAAAGTTGTTTAATTAAAGCAAACATTGCTTTAAGTATGTTTAGATTTTCACAACACTGTTATGACTTACTATGACAAAATTATGCACCAGTTTGCAACTCTATTTCTGTAACTCTTCACATCAATGAAAAATGATATTCATTCTGGAGTCAATGACTTCTTTCAGAAATTTTAAAAGAATAAATTAAAAAAATATCTAGCTAATTAGCTTTCCAAAAAACTTTCTAAGTCTTGAGATACTCAGGTGATATTGTTGATAGCACTCCACTTAGAATGTAAATTACAAAGACTAGCAAGGCTAGTAACTGGAAAGATTTGGGTTTCCTTTAGCCCTTGTTAGAATGGGTCATTATCAAAAAGCTGACTTAATTATGGGAGACTGCAATTCACTTCCTATGAATCTTCTGAGATGAAAATCTTATCTTGAGATAGGATGTCAGGTATGTTAATTGCTGTGAAACACAGAAACATGGAAGGTAGCTGAGAACAATTCATGAATACATAAGCAGAGACTGAAGCAAGTGATAAATGAATCAACTACAGATAAATGTTAATCTTCATATTGATGTGAGTAACCTGAAATTTTCAAGATCTAGGAGACAAAGGCTCACATTATGATTTCTCACTTCCTTTGTTGTAGATAGTTTTTGAACTCTCTTTAGAAACAGAAATCCCAAAGGATGATTCATACCTAATTAATTTTCTGTTTGTCAGTAAGGACTGTTCTAGCATTGTGGGGAAAAAAATAAATATGTTTACTCTAAATGGATGATCTCAGAGCAGAGTAATAGATCACACAATAAAATACTGCATTAATTATACAAGCATAATCAATTTGTTATCATTTTCACACTCAGAAATTCTTCCTTGCAAAATAGTTGGAAGTAAAAATGATTGCTTTTCTGTTTTTTGTTTTTTTTTGTCTTTTTTTTAAAAAAAATCTTTTTAATTTTTTTGTTTTCTGTTTTTGTTTGTTTGCTTGCTTTTACTCTAGTAAAACTGCAGCAGTGGTAATATTTTCTGCATTTCAGGAATCTAGATTTGATAGTTTCCTATATTTTTAGAATTTTAATCCCTTCGTCTTGGGTCCAGAAATAGTAAATACCTTGAGCTTTAAAATAATAATTATGGGAAAATGCAAAAGTTATAAAACATTTTATTTTTTTTTTAATTCAAATATGTGCCATCAATTTTCAGTTTTTAATTTTCACTTCACAATTTCATATTTTAAATTGTACTGAAAATATAACCTAAAAATAGGTAAAAACTTTCAAAAACTTTAAGATGTGTACAATCAGTTAAGACTTCTCCCACAGTAAATCTCCAAGGAGATGGTAGGCTAGTGCACTAGTTGCTTATGTCATGCCTGTAAGCAGTGAAACAGTTAATCACCATTGATTTTAAAATCATTAGTGTTTGTTACAGAGTGAAATATTTTTGGAGTGTGATGGACAAACCTCTCATTACTTAGAATTACTTTTCAATGGAACTGTGTTTAAAGTTTTCATTCTGTTCATATTTACAATATTGCCTTTTCAATTAGTAAACTTTGGGTTTTGTTCAGTTTTTTTTTGTTGTTGTTGTTGTTGTTTTTTAAATAGTATCTGGTGCTCACCTGAATTGTGTATTTGTGGAAGGCAAATTCTACAAATTAAGGGTAATTGGAAGCTAGTTAAAATGTAATAGAATAGTAATATAATTAGGTTATACATAAAGAAAGAAATACCCTTAACAACCAGGAGACTGAAGAAAAAATCTGTGTTTGGATGTGTTTACAAACACTTTTCAGGTACGATTTAGGTAGTTTTGATACTGTGTTGTATACATCTGTGTATGATGACAGAGACAGATGGATAAGTTACTATATATTTTCTTCTAAGTACTATCTCCTTCTTTCTCTTATTCCCTTAACTCTTTCAGTGCTAAAATGGGGAAATAGCTATAAGAGAAACAACTGTATCTTCTCCACTGAGATCAACATCCCATCTCCACCAGGAACTGGTTTAATGCTTTCTGTGCTTTCCCACTGATAAAATCTCACAGGACACAGCATGGAATAAGCTTTCACAAACAGAGTTCTTAAATCTTCATGTAATATTCTTCTCGCCTCCAAATGCATAAACATTTCCATCCCTTGAATTATTTTCAACACTGTTTTGGATCCTGGTTGTCCTTATTATCTCTATGTACTAATAAATAAATAAATAAGGCAGAACTTCCTTTCATAGAAGAAAGTATTTTCTTAATTCTGGATCTATAAGATTTAGATGTTTGAGACATAATAGCAGCCTTCCAGTACCTAAAGAGGCCATACAGGAAAGCTAGGGAGAGACTCTTTGTGTAGTGATAAAACAAGAGGGAATAGCTTTAAATGACAGAAAAAAAAATAATAATAATAATTTTAAAAGGTTGATTTTCATTAGATATAAGGAAGAAATTCTTTCCTCTGAGGGTGGTGAGGCATTTGAAAGGGTTGCTCAGAGAAGCTGCAGATGCCCCATCCCTGGAAGTGTTTAAAGCCAGATTGGATGGGGCTTTGAGCAACCTGATCTGGTGGAAAGTGTCCCTGCCTATGGCAGGGGGTTTGTATTAGATGATCTTTAAGGTTCCTTCTAACCCAAACCATTCTGTGACTCTGTCTCCTAAGTTTCTGTTTCCACCAATGCATCATAGCACCAAGTTCCTCAGGTTAATTATACACTGTGTAAAATAATTTCTTCTTAAGCATTTTCTACACATATTGTCATTCCATTTCTTTCTGTGTCCTATTAAAAGGGAGTGAACAGAAGTATCTGACTGAGTCTCCTTTCTGCAAGTTACTATGGTCCTGTCTCCTGCATTCTTTTCTCTGACCTAAACGGAGTTTCAAGTAATTCTAACTCATCCAGATTTTAGTTTACAGAAGTCCCTCTTTTATGATTATTATATTTGACCCAACGGATCTTGATTTTTTTTTTAATTTATATTTTTGAAGGGGGGAGGAGCAAAAACAAAATAGTGTGAACAGAACTGAAATCAATATTTCATAAAATTTTCTTGATAAGAATGATTGGATGTTTTGTTCTTTAGCTTGTTCTCCTTTTTGGTATGTGGTGGCATTTTCCTACATGTTACAAAACACTATGTAAATATTTTCATTAAATTGTCCATGATGAAAGGTAGAGCAACATGTGTATTTGTTTTAGCTTAAGTAATATCAATTTTGAAATAAGATATGTGAGCAGTGCATATATGTTCTTCCTGTATGTGTGGCAATTCTAAAATTCTTCCCACTATTTTTTTTATCTATTATTTTTATATTTCTTAGTTTCTTCTTCACATCACTGTCATATTTAAGCTACCTTTAAGTTTCCATTTTTTCTTTAAAAGTTTTGACAAGAAATTGTGATAATTTAGTCATTCTTGTAATGATTATTTACTTCTACTAGAATAAGAACCTAGGGATCCTAGATCTGTGTGATTAACTGAGCTATTTGTGTGATCAAAACAAAACAGAAAATGTCCTTTTGCCAAGCAGATTTCAGATTAAAAGCAAATCCATAGTTCTTTATAACATTCTTTACTCTAGATTGTAAATAAATAAGGAGAAATCTACTACAGCTGCAGATTGTTAATGCTACCAAGGTGAGCTAAAAGATGCTTAAAATAAACTGAATGTGGTCCTAGAAATCACTGCATCTCACAAACTGCTCAACCTATACCACAACAGTCTACTCTTGGCACCAGAACAAAACCTTGCCTTCTTAAAAAGAAAAAAAAAAAAAAAAGTCTAAGAGATGAGAAAGAATAAGACAGAATCTATGCCTTGACATCTGACAGACTTTTGTGGGATTAAATATTCCTGAACTCTTATCCTTGCTCAAGGTGTTTCTTAGGAACTTGCATTGATGAGGCATATCACACCTACAATAACTAAAATAAAATTTGCAGAATTAAAAATCATCCATGTACATGCATTTCAAAATGTTTCTACACATTTTGTGAGGTATTAACCTAGAAATTATAGTTTTTACAAAAAATAAAAAAAAATGGTTTACTAGTAATTATTTTAAACAATATAGATTCACATTAAGACAAAATTTTGGTGATAGTATTGAAATAAACTATCCCCATCTAGAAAATATGGTGATAAAAAATAAAATATAAACACATAATGATTATTGACATATTTTGAACAATGAGCAAAACTTTTCAGGACTGATTAAAAAAAAAAAAAGGCTTCTGTTAATAAGGCAACAGAAGCATCAAGAAATATATCAGAATTTTCTGAATAAAAAATCTTGAATTGCATATATGTCGGAATGGGAGTGACCCAGAGTAACGATGCAACCTCGATGCAAGTATAATCGTTCTCCGTTTAATGAGTGTTCTAGCAAGGTTTATATATGCTACCATTACAGCATGCGCAGACAATAACTTATAATTGGTCTAACTTCTATGCACACATCTCTAGCACTAATATAATTGGTACAACGGTGCCGTTGCACCTCCCGAACATAGTTCCGCATATTTTAGCTATAACATCACTCAAGGTTATCAGCCCTGGGCCTACACTATCTTCACAGTACTTCAAGGCCTGAGTTGCGCACTTTAATTAAATCATGCCCCTTCTCATTTAAACATAGCTCCACAATTCCCCCTTCTTGTTTTTGAGCAACCCAGGCCTGGTCTACTACCTTTAACACTGCAAACATTGTAATAAGCAAGGCACTACAGGTAACAGGGTAAAGATAGAATAGTGCTTCGCAGCGATGCTGCTCCTCACTCACACAGCACAATCACACAATCATGCAAAAAGGCCTCTTCCACCTTTCATTCATACCACAAGAAAATATCACTTAAAATAATTTGTCTGCGGCTTCAGGAAGTCCTTGTCTACTCCCGTGGTGAGCGGCTGAGAGTGGAGACCCCTCCAAGGAAAATGCTCGGGGTGCACCTAAGGGCGTCCATTCCACAGTCGATCCCACAGCCAAGCAGAGCAGCTCCTGGTGCAAGGAATAATGCTATTCTAGTTTTGTATAATTACACCAAAGAGATGCATAGCAATAAGGAGCGAGTATAACATTGACAATTTGTTTCATGGTTTGGTTTTTGCTCATGTAATTGAACCTTACACGTGGTGTGGCTGTTACACTACCCAGGATATCTAATTCCTGTGGCTCGAGGGGCAATCATAGCAAGTAAACAGTCCAGTCTTTGTTATCTGCTGGGAGCCCCACCAGACATGTCGTGAATGAGTCGTTAGCACTAGCCAGGGACAGGCACATCGCTTCTTGTCCTGTCATGTTGGTGAGGGTGACCCAGATGTTGCAGCATGGTTGGATGGAGACCCAGGTCTAGCAATAACCGATGACAGCAGTGATTGTGAGGAGGAGGCCAACCATGGCCTTACCCCCTTGCTGGTACCCATCTTTATCCGTGACCTGTAAAGACACAAGCATACTCTCGACCCCAAGTTATTAGAGGCTGGGGTCCCTCCCAGAGACCTGTATTTAAATTTTTTACCATCACTAAGACCTGCTCTGATTGTGGCACCCGTGACAGTGCGGAATTCATACTTTTGTAATGTTTTACTATGGGTGGTACCTCTTTGTGAGGAAAGGGTAACGCTAGCTGATTCATTACGTAAAGTGCCTTTCCCAATCTGTTCTGTGGTGTTTCCTAGGTGTCTCCCCCCCCCCCCTTTTTTTTTTCTTTTTTCTTTTTTTTTTTTCTTCTTCTGGTTCGCACTTGTTGCAAAATTTTCCAGTCATGCAGCTCCCACTTTGCCGCACCGTTTTCGTGTATCACAGGACAAGCAATGCTAGCGGCTGCACTCCATTGTCCTTCCAGGATAGCATGCTTTATGACCCCACTCTGTCGCATGGGTCTAACTGGCGCCAGTGGGGCAGCAGGAGGAAATGATGGGGTGGGCTCCTCTCCGCTCAACGGGGAATGATCCGCTACTGATACCTTGTCTTTTAACCGCAGGTCCAGATCCACAAGGTGCTGCTGGACAATTTCTAACAAGTTTTCCGAATTTTCTAGGGGTGGTTTTACACAGTCGCAGCGAGGTGCAGTTGCCGAAGCAGAGGAGTCAGCAGAGAGCGGCAGGGGCGTGTGAAGAGGCGGAGCCGAGGGCAGGGGTTGGCGCGCCTCCCCTCCCTCGCCTGCGGGCGGTGCAGGACATCCCCCCTGGGTGTCCTGGGGTGTTACTTCCGCAAGCGGCTCAGATCTCTGCTCTGGCCTGGCCCCGTCAACTTCCGCTTTCATTGCGGTCGATGGTGGGTCCAGCGGGACTCCTGCGTAGTGTGGGGGCGGCCCGTTACCCGGCCCATCACCGTCAATGCGCGATAGGAGTTCGGAGACCGCCGAGCATGGAACCCCAGTCATTCCTTTAACTGCAAACAGCCCAAAAATACGCGCAAGAGTCCCGCGTTTTCTTTCCGAATCCCCAGATTTTTTAGGGACCATCCCCGGGATTAACATTTGAGCAGCAGCACAGGCTACTTCCTTTTCTGCTTTCATGGTTTTTAACGTCTCTATTACTGTACGCCACAACTCGCGGACAGTTTTCACTTTCTTTCTATCTTTTGAATCTCCCATTATAGTCTTTTCCCACATGGTATTCCCAAATTCTTGCCATTCTGTAACGGAGAACAGCAGGGTCATCTCTCTAAAGTGTCCCCATCACTGTCCCAACTTGATTAATTTGATCAGTTTCTTTCCCGTTGTCTTGATACCTCTCTTAGAGAGTATTCCCGCGAGCAACGCTGCTGCAGCTTCCACCTCCAAAGCTGCGCCTTCCACTGGGAGAGGAGGTCCATGTCTGCCCCCAGTTTGCACACAGGCAGCACTCCTCCCAGACGTCTTGTTTCCCATTCCCCCCCTCTTGCTGCTTACCGCAGTCTCGGAGACTCAATCGAGTTTGACCATCTGGCGAGTAACCATCCTCTGCTACCAGATGTCGGAATGGGAGTGACCCAGAGTAACGATGCAACCTCGATGCGAGTATAATCGTTCTCCGTTTAATGAGTGTTCTAGCAAGGTATATATATGCTACCATTACAGCATGCGCAGACAATAACTTATAATTGGTCTAACTTCTATGCACACATCTCTAGCACTAATATAATTGGTACAACGGTGCCATCGCCCCTCCTGAACATAGTTCCGCATATTTTAGCTATAACATCACTCAAGGTTATCAGCCCTGGGCCTACACTATCTTCACAGTACTTCAAGGCCTGAGTTGCGCACTTTAATTAAATCATGCCCCTTCTCATTTAAACATAGCTCCACACATATACACCTTTTTTTTTTTTTTTTTCCCTTGATAGGGAAAGTCGCAGAAGTTTAAATAAAAATTAAATATCCAATGAGTTAAAGAATACGAATATTTGTAAATAATACGATGATACTGTTTTTATAATACATTTTCTTCATTTTCTTTGGTCTATGCAGGAACATCAAAATGGAGATCTTCTGCCTTCTCATGAAATTTTATTTGCAGTAGGCTTATAGCTGATATAGATATTCAGGAATCTATTTTTGACTCCTAAAGACCATAAATAAAATATATATACAGTGCTGTATAATATAATTGGGTTCTATGTACAAATCAATGTTCACCCACATGTAAGAAGCAGAAAAAAACATACTTGGGCTTGGTCGTAGAACTAGATTGTGAATTCTTGCCTGTGTTGACAGTTGAGCATCTTGTAAGGGAAGTGCTACACATATGCAAAATTCTTAACATACCTGAAATCTTTTTATTTCCCTTAGTATTTCTCAACACCTGATTTGTTTTTAAAAAACTTCACTTTTAAATTATTTTTTCCATTTCTGGAAAAGCTTCAGTGAACTTCTACAAGTTTATTATTCTGTGTTCTATAATCTATCATTTTGAAATGCACAGTGTTATTTTAGTTTCCAAAGATAAAAATAAAACAAAATATTTCTCTAAATAAAGTTGTCTTCTTAGGTACAACACAGCTTTTATTATCAGTGAAATACCAGTATCACATAGACTCATTATATAATATTTATAAAGGAAATTTGAGGTCCATATTGTGAGGGATATTACAGGAAGCCTCTGAGAGAAGTAAAATAGAAATATCATTCTAGAGCACTATAATCTCTCTTATTTTAAAGTGTGGTAAAGTTGTGGGGGGAATGCAGTAGATATAAACTCATATTTTTAATTAATCTAGACTGTAAAATCCTTACAGAAGTGTGAACTATAATATTATAGTGTATAATTTTCCCAAGTTAATTTTTCCAAATAAAGTGGACTTTATTAAGATAAGACTATCAAAAAATGACATCATTTTTTAATAAATTGAATAAGTACTGAACATTAGAATTGCACATTCAGTGCTTTTTTTACTAATTATAGAAATGGGGCCTGGGTGAATACAATGAGTTACATTTTTGAAGTAAAACAGAAATATAGAAGTAGAGATAGTTTCTGAACTCAAAACATTAGTTACTTTAAATACTAGTAGCAACTTTTGTTTTGTATTGTTTTTTCCCCAGTCTATAAGAAAGTTGATTAAATAATTCTATTGTCATCTTTTTCCATTTCATTTTTCCCTACCTGGAGAAATGTATTACTTTATAAGCCTTTCAAACCACCGATTTCATTTACTTTTGAGCAATAAGATGTTACATCCACCAAAATTAATTAATTAATTCTCTTACCATAACAATATTTCACTGTAAATTCTAGCCTTAACAGATGTATTTACATCTCTTGCATTTCCTGTGAAGGAGAAAAGCCATAATTTTGTATTTGCATAAAGATGAAAGATAGCCAGTGCTGCAGAAGGGAAGAGAGAAACATTTCTGTCAGCTAATTCCTAGACCTCATGTAAACTGTGCTTTGAAGAGGAGATGGAAGTAAGTGCCAGAACAACACCTTTGAAATACAAAGCTTCATTACAAGACTTAAACAGATGCTACACATGTATCTAACCTAGAAGTTACCCTGATACAAGTAGGGGATCGGACTAGTCAAACTCCAGAGCTCCTTCTATACGTCATGAATCATCGTGGTTTCTATGCACTGTGGCTTAAAGAACAAACAGGAAATCCACAGAGGAGAAAAAATATATATTAAAAAAAAAAAAATGTTATTTTTATAAGCTTGAAGGATGGGAGGGAGAAAGGTGGAGGGGGAAGGAAACAAGGGTAGGAAAGTTCTGAAAAAAAAAAAAAAAAAAAAAAAAAAAAAAAAAAAAACATTTATCCTGTGTGCTTCCATGTTTTTAAGCTGGTGTGTGATCTGTTCATCACTGTTGCACACAGACTGTTTAGCTATTAGACATTACAGTGGTGTGTTTTGTCAGCTGCAGTAGGAGCAAGTCAATCTTAAATCAAATCTTTGGTCAAAAATTGCTGTACTTCAAGCTAGGGTGTCTAAGTAACTTGCTCTGGTGCTTGGCACACTGATTTTAGTCTGAGAATATATCATGAGACATGAAATGAATTTGGTCTGTAAGCCAGAGAACCTAAGCAACAACTTTCTGAAAGTCCAACACTGAGAAGGACCATTACCCTCCAGACATAGCAATAAAGTATTTGGGGCCAAAAAAATGCAAGCTTATAGATACTAGTGATGAACACACACATTTCAGGCAGTAGCCACATAAGCCAATTCACTGGCTAGGTTCAAAATTTTCAGCCTGTTGCTTCCCAGTAGCTCCTTCCTTCACAGCCTCCCATTTTCCCATAGCCAAAGACTCCTCGAGACAGGCAAGCACCTTGGGTGTGCAAACAAGCACATTGGAGCGAACTGCCTTCCATGAGAAGCCAGCAGTATCTCAGAAGGTGAAGGCGAGGGTCAGGTCCCCACTTCATGAGGATGAAGCGCATCCCCCACCAATACCCAGCTGCTATACCTTTGTCCATGCTTCCTGGCGAGGAAGATGCTTCCACAGACTTAAGTAGCCTTTTTATTAACTTTATTATTGTCCCAGCATTCACCTACGTGTTAAACATATATGCTTACACGTGGTACAGATGGCTGTCTCTGTGTTCATCTATGTTAATAGTTTCATAGTAAATATAAAAAAATAAAAGTAACATCCCACTGTCTTTACTAAAGGACCTCACATTCCTTTAGTAGTGTGGGAAACCTTATGCCATGCGTGTTTGGAGACTGCATTATTTATGTTTGCTGACTGCACAGGACTTATTTTCAAGCATATCAAGCATCATTTATTTGCTTTCTCTCTTGGTTGCTAAACAGCACATATGAAAGGTAAAACAAAACAATTACCTGAAGATAAACCATTGAATTTAGTACTAGGAATATCAGACATATGTTAGATTCTTATTTTCACTGGTACTGTTGACTTGTGCTTTGTCAGCAATGGCTTTGCTGCAGTGCAGGAAACTGCTAGAAAAGAAAGAGATGACAAAAAAAAAAAAAAAAAAAAAAAGAGAGAGAGAGAGAGAGAGAGAGAGAGAGAGAGAGAGAATGAAAAGTAGCCTGGACAAAGCCCATAGATAGTCATATTACCAGGAAGCTTAATGAGTAAGTATTCAGCCTTAATAATCAAAACATGTCATTTACAAATAAAGCATTGCTAAGTATTTTTTTGTAGAACAGAAAGTTCCTGTGTAAAGGATACCTCCATAAATGAATATCAAGGGGTGTGTAAACTGCTGACAGAATATATTTTCCATGCATCAAGAGTAGGGAGCTTTTAACAGCTTTCTTCTGTCTTCATGCTTGCAGCTGATAATCATTACAGTAGCATTAGAACTGCAGCAGATTTATCACATTTGCAATGTAAATTTATTACCATTCAAGTAATCTTAACACCTGTGCATTACCACTGCAATATTTATGGAGACACCTATACAGCTGCTGTGGTTTAACCCAGCAGGTAGCTAAACACCACACAGCCATTTGCTGTGTGAGAACTGGAAAAGAGGCAAAGCTTGTGGGCTGAGATAAAGACAGTTTAATAGAATAGAAAAGGAAGAGAATAATAATAACAATGATTATAATAATAAATACTCAAAACAAGTGATGCACATTCCGATTGACCACCACCTGCTGACCAATTCTCAGACAGTCCCCAGGCAGAGAGCTACCCCAGCTGACACCACCTCTCTTTTATTGTTCAGCATGATGCCATATGGAATATAACTTTGGCCAGTCTGAGACACCTGTCCTGGCTGTGTGCCTTCCCAGCTTCTTGTGCACCCCCATCCTCCTTGCTGGCAGGGCTACATGAGAAGCAGAGAAGTCTTTGGCTCTGTGTAAGCACTGCTCTGCAACAATTAAACCATTTTTGTGTTATCACCATTATTCTCATTTTAAATCCAAAAACTCATATCATACCACCTACTAGAAATCAAATTAACTCTATCCTAGCTGAAACCAGGACAGTAACCAGTTCTTTCTAAAACAGCCTTAGGGGAGAACTACCTCCTGGTCTGTTCCCAAATGCAGGGAAGAACTGAGGCAGTTATTTATAGAGTTGTTATCTCCCAAAGTTATTGCAAACTGGTGAGATTCATAGATAAGGTTACAAGAACTGTCGACATTATAACATCTTCCTCCCCATGCATACTGTAAATGTACTGGAAGGATTTATTACAAAAAATATATATATACATATTTACATCACCTTATGACTACAAAATTCAAATTCTTTTTTAGAGTGATGACAAAAATATTAAACCTGGCATATTTTTTTTCCATGAAGTCAAATTACTACTACTACTACTACCTATTACTTTTAATAATAATAATAACAACAACAATATAAACACTGTTTCATATTTTCTTGTACAAAATAATATTACTGTTTTGTATTTCAAAATTTCATGCTTCCAGACCACACTTTGTTTTTGGTGTTTTTTTTTTTTAATCTTTTACTCTTTAAAGTCTAAAAAAAATCTCTTTTACTGCATACTAACAATAAAACAGAAAAGAAAAAAAAAAGGACAAGGATATGTGCCATAGCAACCAGCTTTTTAACAACAACATCAGATTTTTTTTAATTATTTTTTGTTTGTTTTTAATTAATTAGTTATCATGAAAGCAGGAATTTTTTGACTGTATTCATGTTATTTCTTATTACAACCAGAGATGTTAACTGAGTTTCAAAGAAATTATTATTATTTTAATAATGTTTGATGTTTACATAAAGCTTCAACTGCATATTCTGGGATTATACTAGTCTACCTAGATGAGGGCAGGAGGTAAATTTTTCTCCAATTCTACAATCAGAAATCAAGCATATCAGCAAAGTGAGTAGATCTAGTGGCTCATAAACAAAATCTAGTTTTGGATAATTGGCTTAGAGAAATACATGATCCTTTTCTCCACAATTTTCTGATTTATTTTTTTAATGAATTTTAAATAACATACTCCTATTAATATTAAAGTTTCCTCTTGCAAGTTGAAGCAATTTTAGAATTACCATTGCCTGACTTTTCTTGGTGTATATACTTGTTCTTATTGTCTAAATGTCTTTCTCTCTAATAATTGATAGGTTTGATCTTAAAAGAATCCATAAAAATGTAAGGGCAATTGCACCTTCAGGTATCATTCTCACACCATTGAAAATAGTATGACACAATGCTTACTAGAGGAGGTTTTAATTACCTATCCCACTTCTGCAACACAAAAATTACTTCACAAAAGAATTTGAATGTAATGTCACAGATGCTGTGAACATATATATTAAAAAACTACCAGAAAATAGATCTCAGTTATAATTAGATTAGCTTGACATTAATAGAATAGAGCCTTTAATGAGGCAAAGTTGAAACTGCTTTTATGATTGCACCAAAGTGAAATTTGGTAACAGATCTGAGAAGGCTTATTGCTCCATAACAAATTAATTGAATTCTGATTTGGAAACTAAGGGTTCTGTTATTTTCCCAGTAATTTTATCACTTTTCTATTCTAAAATCAGTTTGTCCAAAAATGGGATGCAACATTTAGTCTCATGCCATGAAGGTCAGGCTATTTAAGTGAGAGCTAGCATGTGACAATGAAATCATGTTTACAACGTTTTGATATGTATCTTGATTCAGTTTGTTCATGCTGATACATTTTTTTAAGCAGTTAGGTTTAAAAAAAATAAAAGCTAGAAAAGTCTAGAAGAAAAATAAATAAAATACCTTCCTTATGCCATTTAACACAGAGAATATCCCGAGTTTGGAGGGACAAACAAGGATCACTGAGTCCAACTCATGACTCCACACAGGTCTACCCAAAAAATCTGTCCATATGACTAAGAGAACAGTCCAAATACTTTTTAAATTCTGACAGGCTTGGTGCCGTGACTATGTTCCTGGGGAGCCTGTTCCAGTGCACGACAACCCTCTCAGTGAAGAACCTCTTCCTGATGTCCTGCCTGAACCTCCCCTGTCACAGCTTGATGCCATTCCCTCTGTCATTAGTCACTTAAGAATACAGATCAACACCTGTCCCTCTACTCCCTCTCATGAGGAAGTTGTAGACCATGATGAGGGGAGACCCTCAGCCTCTTTTCCAGGCTGAATAGGCCAAATGACATCAGCTGCTCCTCATCTGTCTCCCCCTCTAGGCCCTTCACCATTTTAGTAGTCCTAACATACTTTCTTAATAGCACACACTTTTAATGAAGTGAGAGATAGCTAAGCCAGTCTCTGTATAGTACATTAACAATTTCCCAGTAAATTTCAGAACAATTACATACCATATTCTTGTACTGGGTCTGGCTGGGATGTTAACTTTCCCTCAGTAGCCCATACAGTGCTGTGCTCTGCACTTGTAGCTAGAACAGCAGTGGTATCACACTGGTGTTGTGTCAGCTGCTGAGCAGTGCTGGCACAGCATCAGGACTTTCTCTAACCCTCCTAGGGGGTGGGCAAAAAAGTGAGAAAGAAACATCACCAGGGCAGCTGACCCAAACCAACCAAAGGGATATTCCATACCATATGATGTCACACACAGCAATAAAAGGTGGAAAAAGGAAGAAGGGGGTTGTGGTGGGCTCTCGTTGCAAAAACGTCTGTCCTCCTCCTGAACACCTGCTATATGCGTTGAGGCCCTGTTTCAAGGACGTGGTCAAGCATCGCCCATTTGTGGGAAGCCGAGAGTAATTTCTTTCCTCTGCACTTCCACATAGCCTTCACTTGTTTTGTTTTGTTATTCTCTTTCCCCCTTCCTCTTCCCCTTTCCCTTTTTTCCCTTTAGTTGAATTGTTTAATTAATAATATTATTTCCTTAATAATATATTTTTTTCTCTTTAATTAAATTATCCTTATCTCAACCCATGAGCAGTTCTTTCCTTTACTTCAAGTGAGAGAGCAGTTGTGGTGATCAGCTGCTCAGCACGGTAAAATCACCACAATTCTGAAGTACATTAACGTAATAAAAATAGGAAATTATCATAGGGGGTTTTACAGTAACAGGTGATCATAATAGTGATTTCTGCTCAGAAAAAAAAAAAAAAAAAAAAAAAAAAGTAAAATCCAAATGCAGTTTGTTGGTTTTTTTTTTAAAAAAAATATATATATTATTTAATGATGCTTTTTGTAAATTCAAAGAGCATGAACAAAAAACACTCAGAGATTCTCATCCTTTACCAAACAAGAAACAAATTGAAATGTTACTGAAACCATCTGCTTCTTATTTATATATCTGTCCCTAAATTTATATTTTATAAATATTATATTTTGTAAAAATATAAATTTATTTTATTTTATTATTTATATTTTTATTGTTAAAAAATATAAATTTATAAAGGGGCCAGTGAGCTACTGAACAAACTCTGAATGTTTTTGTAAGATACTGTAGGGACATGTGCAGAAACACCTCCTTAGTGACACAAAAAGTTGCACGTGATGATTCAGCTTAGGGACCAATGCTCCATCTGAAAAAAAAAAAAAAAAAAAAAAAAGGGACAGGTTCATCTTCCCTTCTGGCCACTGTTCATACTTTTAGAAGGGCAAAGAAGGCTAGTGAGGGATGGCAGACTTCTGAGGGGAGAATTAGTTTTACTGATATATATATATCCTATTTAGTTTAAAGAAAAAAAAAAAAAAAGAATCTGAATTTTTATGTCTGCCTGGTGGTTCCATTATCCTGTCAGACAGCAAGCACAACAAGGCTGTTGTATGACAATAACCTGCATTGTCCTATAAGATTGTTAAGATTGTCTTTTTTTTTTTTCATTTTGCAGTTTTAGATTAGCTTGAGTTATCATTACTTCAAGTCATTTCTCTACTCATAATTTTCTAGCTAAGCATGAGGGTAGCAAACATTCAACACAGTACAACAAAGTATATTTACAGTGATATTAAGACCATAAACTCTAGCCTATCAAGTATTGAAATAATTTCAAGGTTGAAACTTTGGAAAATAACTGTTATTTCTTTCATCAGATGTTGATGTGCAGAAGCAATCATATGTTCTGCAAAAGTAAATAACCTGCTCAAGTAATTTGCCAGCTATTGAATACCCTAGAGTACATATGTATTAATATATACTGCAGGATGTCATATTGCAATAGAGGCATGCAGGGACAGAGAATGATTAGACACGGATTTTTCTACAGGAGATCATTAATGCCATCAAAAAAATTGCCCTCTGGGAAACACTGAAATCCCAGATGGCTTTCTGGTATAGTTCTTTAAATCTTTTCTGCACATTGTATCCCAGCATTTAATGGATATATTTAGAGAGATGTTTGCTAGAGGGCTACTCTCTAGAAACGTAATGCTTTCATTAATCATTACAGTCCTCAGCAAAGGAAGGGGTTGGGTTCCCATGTTGTATATGTCTGCAGCAGACCCATGCTTTTGTAAACAATATTAAGTTTGGGGAAGTGGGGGGGGGAAGGGGAACCAACAACAACAACAAAAAACTCTATATTAAAGTTTTGTGGAACTCTGAAAGAAACATAGAGCTATTTCACCAAATTTGCAGGCATAAATTCTATATATATATTAAAAAAAAAAAAAAAAAAAAAAGTAGAAGATAGTTCAATATGGTTATTATCATGTCTTACTTATGTGCACCAATATTTAATGCTATTTCCAACCTTTCACATTTTACGAATGATTCTCTTTGGATATTACATCCAAAGGCTATTTACAGCTGTTTAGGTCTTGATGAATCTAGAAGACACAGTTGTTAAGACTTCACAACTGAAGTCAGTAACTGTCTGGGTCATTCTCTATATATACGCTAATGGCATTTTTGACCTGCTACAACCTGCTACAATTTGATTATCGTTGTTTCTGAATGAATACCTTTTTTTTTTGAAAAAAAAAAAAAAAATCATAAAGGATCAAAACCTCTCTGAAGACACTTTTTTCTTTGATCTTTAAGGTCCTTTTCAACCCAGGTCATTCTATGATTAATCCCATCAGAAAATATGACTTTTACAAGACTAAAGATAAAATAAAGAACTTGGGAAATAATCACAGAATCACAGAATCACAGAATTTCTAGGTTGGAAGAGACCTCAAGATCATCGAGTCCAACCTCTAACCTAACACTAACAGTCCCCACTAAACCATATCCCTAAGCTCTACATCTAAACGTCTTTTAAAGACTTCCAGGGATGGGGACTCCACCACCTCTCTGGGCAGCCTGTTCCAGTGCCTAACAACCCTTTCAGTAAAGAAGTTCTTCCTAATGTCTAACCTAAAAATCCCCTGGCGCAACTTAAGCCCATTCCCCCTCGTCCTGTCACCAGGCACGTGGGAGAACAGACCAACCCCCACCTCACTACAGCCTCCTTTAAGGTATCTGTAGAGAGCGATAAGGTCGCCCCTGAGCCTCCTCTTCTCCAGGCTGAACAAGCCCAGCTCCTTCAGCCGCTCCTCGTAGGACTTGTTCTCCAGGCACCTCACCAGCTTCATCGCCCTTCTCTGGACCCGCTCAAGCACCTCCATGTCCTTCTTGTAGCGAGGGGCCCAAAACTGAACACAATACTCGAGGTGAGGCCTCACCAGAGCCGAGTACAGGGGGACAATCACTTCCCTAGCCCTGCTGGTCACACTGTTTCTGATACAAGCCAGGATGCCGTTGGCCTTCTTGGCCACCTGGGCACACTGCTGGCTCATATTCAGCCGACTGTCCACCATCACTCCCAGGTCCTTCTCTGCCTGGCAGCTCTCCAACCAAAATAAGTACTTACAGAACTTGAACAGAACATACATAAAAATAAAGCTTGAAAACAGTACCTCATAAAATCTAAATATCTTAACTGAGAGGTGATGTTTACATTTTTATGAGTCTATGTTGATTAAATCATCTATTGAAGGCCAAAATCATGATTCCAGTGAAGATTGTGATGCTTTTACAGTGATATTAGCAGATTCACAATTTCATTCTTCTTCAGTCTGCTTCTAATAATATTAGTGATTATTAGTTTCCCAGCACATAGGGGAGACCATAATGATAGAAAAGAAGGTTTGTTATGACTGGTCTGGAAATGGGTCTGTTTGATTACATTTGCTTATGCATATTCCTATATAATTGAAGTTAATTGAGTAGACAGACTATCATGACATTTTATGATGAGTTTGAATCATATACAGATATTCAGGACCTGGAGTAAGAAAACGTTTTATGCTTTAAAAATAAAAATATTTTTAATAAATGTAACTAATACATATTTTATTTTTTATGCAGAACAAAAAAAACTAAATTCCTGTACAAAAGGATACCACTATAATAACCTGCTGCAGAAAAAAGTAACAAGTACTTTATTTTTTTTCTGTTGCCCTGTATGATACAGTTTTAAATTATTTACAATTGGTTTATAATAGATGTGTCTCATTATTTTATAGATGCCAAATGGTCTACACGTGTGACATTCAGAGAAATATTTTACCATCTTTCACAGAAAGGAAATAGCTGATAAGGAACGGTCTGGCTATTCTAATGATGCTTTTGAGAAAGTCCACCAATAACGACACTTTGCGTGACACTTACACAGATTCAACTCAAGTCATATCCATTAATGTTTTTCAAGCAATTTTCATTAATTTTCCTGCTATACTGCTCTGTTTAACCTTTTTGCCAAACAAGCCTTCTGGAAATATTTAGCTGACCCAAAACACCTTGCTGCAGGTGATAACTGCTCAGCTTCCACGGTAGAACAGACTACTAGGGCTGCTGTCCACCTCTGTTGTGCAGAACCCACAGGCAGCTGGAGGAATGCAGCCCCTCAGAGGAGCCCAGCACTTCAGAGAGCCAGGAGCGCACCAAGCACTCCCATACCACCACAAGACATTGCCATACAGCTGGGAAGACTGAACAAATTTAAATGAAGGACTGTTTCAGGTTTTACTTTCAGTATACTGAAAAGTTGTCAGATTTCATCCTGTTGCAGATAAAAATGCACTTATAAGTCAGAGTTTTCAAGATGATGGAAATTAGAAGTTTATCTTCAGACCTAATGTTTCAAGTAAAATTGTTCTTTCATTAACTAAACTGATGTCCCTAGACTCAGACAGTTCTAAGTAAGGTGAAAAGTATTTCCAGGCATCATATTAATTCTCTTTTTTCTTTATTGATATTTTAATCTTCATCCAAATATTTCCTTTATTCCTGTGTTTCAATTCTTAGGGGCTCTAATTCAAATCCATTGTAATCAGTTAGAGTCTTTATTTCAAGCAGTAGGATTTAAAAAGACCCACTTCAGTGTATAGTAACCACTGTTTGACATAGTCTGATAGCTGTCTTTGGCAGATGTTTGTGGCATAAATGAAACTTTATGGGAATTCCCTTAAGAGCTTCTGCCAAATGGGCTTCTAATGAAAAGCTGACATTAACTGAATAAATTATAAAATGCTTTAGCGTATATAGCCACTATTTAGGGAATAATGTTGACCCTTAATTATATCCCATCTTGTCCACAGTAAATATAATATTAAAATTAAAAGCTAGATATTCAGCTACTTAGTTTTTTTGGTTGCCTAATTAAAATAGCTTTTTTTTTTTTTTTTTTTTTTTGGATTGGGTGTTATTTTATCCAATGACAGATATTTGTGCACCAAATATATTTTATCTGTAAACAAAAAGCTGGTAAATACACTTTTGCACAAGATGTAATGATAAATACCACCTGCAAGTTCACTCTACTAGCATTCACAACTGTTCACAACTGTCATTATTTCTCCAATAAGCTACATGTTTTAAAATTACTTAAATATAATATTTTAAGGCATATCAGTCTAGGAACCACAACCTTTGCAAAGTTCTATCTATTCCTAAGGTAATCTAGTACCCAGTGTCCTTGTTCAGTAACTTGATGGTACAAAAGGGAAAAATAATTGCTTAAGAAAACACAAATATCCAGGAAAGACAAGAGAACTTAAGCATACATCCCATGATCAACACAGACAAGCATATGTGGACAGGAAAAAAAGGGAAAACAAAATATAGTAACAAAAGGTCCCCAAACTGAAACAAATAATAGCAGCTTGCCCATTTTTAACACATCTGTATTTCAGAAATGTGTTTCCTGAGACATATGATCAGTCAGTGAGCCATCTCTAACGGATATTGGTATTTATAAGAAGTCTGTGCTGCAGGTATGAAAAGCACAATGTACTAAAAAAAATGCTGCATGTAAAAAAAATTGATGCAAGTAAATTTTTCCCACTTCAGTTACAGATGATGTGAAGGCTACAACCGGGAAGTGTTCCAAAGTACTCTGAAACACAGTATCCTTTCATTTACTTAGCAAAGTTATTTTCACAAAACACCAACATGAAGCTTTAATCCCTTTTATGCTTGCCTCTGCTAAGGGTCCTTCCAGCTGTGACACCAATCTCATTCTATAGTTTATTATAATACCTATTAAATACTCTGGTTACTACTAAAGATGATCTTTTAAAATGCATTATCAGTGAACCAATAAAACAAAGCAGGGTTGTACAAGTAATGTTTGGTAAGATTCCTTTCACAGGTGATGTGTTTTGAAGGCAAAAACAGCAATGCTAGTGTCCACTCCACAGTTCTATCAGTTCCATTTTTCAAATGCAAAATTAAAAGCTGGCTACAAAATAAGCTATTAAGTGCATCCCCAGGATGTATCGTCTGACTATTGAACTTTTGAACATGTGAATAGTCACAGGCTTTCCAGAGATCAATGTCTTGTACATGCATTGTTTGGGAGTGCTGACAGCATGCAATTATTCTTACTGAAAGAAACTGCAATTATATCAGGTGCTCTGATTGATATCCACCCCCCAAGTCCCTGGTGTCCTTCCCCCACAACTTTTTTTTTTTTCTTGCACAGCATAGTTTTATGCCTACTGTGTGCAGATGCCTGACAATATGTACTTTGCCTTAGAAAGCAACTAGCAAAGTAAACAGTAAGTAGCTAGCCAAATGTACGCCACCATGTGCCCAGTTCATTTTGAGATTTTGCTGCTCAGATGTGTGAATTATTTCCATCTGTTCCTCTATGAGATAAAGATTTATTGCTGCTGGCACTGGCGAGCCTTCTTTAAAAAAGCCATCCTGTGCTAGGGTGGCTTGTCAGTGTATATGGATATGGACATGAGTGCTCATGGTGGATGCAGTCTGTTACAAAGTCTTCTCATTCCTATGACTGCTCATTATCCAAACTGATATGTAAGGACTTTGAATCTTGAAGACACAGTATGATGTGATGGGTCAGGATGCCACTGTGTCTGCAGCTGGAACCAGGAAGCAGTGCCAACATTAGCAATTGAAGGTGTGTACCCCAACATCTACTGCTGTTGTTTGCACACACTGAACACTACTGCACCTAAGACTTGAGCTCATGTCCCTGTGGTGAAACAGCAACAAAACTGCCTGATAATAATAATAATAATAATAATAATAATAATAATAATAATAATAAATGCCTGTGCCCAAGTGAAGAAGTCATATGGCAAGTTTCCTATAGACCAAAGTTGTTTTGTCTGTACTTACCGTACATGCAGACCTGCTGGCTATGTTAAACATGTACAGCTGCCTGCACTGAATGAAAAGGAAAAACTTAGCTGTAAATACTACTTTGAAATATATTCATTGCATCTACACTTGTTCAGAACTATAATTTCTTAAGACAATTTTCAGAACTCTTCCTTCTGCTTACTGAGACCATGGTTCCTAATACAAAGAATTCAGTGGCAATGGTAGTTTAACACTGTTACTCTTCACTTCCATGCATCCTTTGCCACCTTTTAGTGTCTCAGGCAGTATCATAAATAAATAATTAAATAGATAAAAATAAAGAATAAAATAAAAATGAAACACAGAAAAACAGAGTATCTTTTTATTCTACTGCAGTTTTAATTTCCCAGTACTATCCATAATACAGTCACACAATGAAATGTGCCAGCAAAACTAGGCACAACTATCTTAAACTAATACTGCTACTGAATTATAATTTAAAAGTACAACGTTAGACCAACTAGTAACCATTACAATCCTCTCAGTCTCAAAGGACTGTGTATCTGAAGAAGGACCACATGCCCAGAAGCTCACTATTTTTTATCAGAGTGTTTGCAGAGAGACATTATTACCTACAAAACTGATGTTACACATACCCAGGACAAAGCAAAGGAATTGGCTGTTTCCTTTTCCCATTGTTGCACTCAAGTGAACTATCAACCCCACCACACATATATTACACTATGTGATGAGATCAAACCAGGGTTTTTAATGCAGTATTGGAGACATGCAGATCCCAATTCAAATAGTCATAACACCAAGCATAATCTAGAGCTTTGAGTAAAACAGACTTTAGAGATCATCTTACGCCATAGCATCTGCTTTATCAGTTATCACTCAGGTACTAGAAGATGCATAGAAACCTGAGTTTATGAAAGTATTATATAAATGTTTTTACTAAGTTATTCTAGTTGGGCATAGGGGAGTGGGAATTGCAGTACCTATATTTTTGGTGACTAAAACTACAACGTATATACAAGGACTAGCAAAAGTAACTTGGTCACCTTAATTAAAAAAAGACTCCCCTCCTCAGCACGTTCCCCTTAGAGACCTACATGTGTATTCCTCAGCCTGAAGTGCACATATAACTATCTACTCTGGATATAAATGAGTTCAAAGAACCAGGGATTAAAGAAAAACCGCTGGCTGTAAAACAGTAATGGAATGTGTGGAGAGGATTACACAGGACAATGAAGCACAGACACATTTTATTTTACTGAAATGACGTTGCATATCGTACTCTTCAGCATCCATCAGTCTCATGTGTCTTTGGCATGGTTTCACTAACCGCTCCAGTTTCCTTTGTGGTGACAGGTTCTCTACATATGAAAATGCTTAGCCCAGCTCTGCCCAAAGCACTCAGTTCTAAATATTTAGATCTCTGGCTAAAACACACTACTTCTTCAACTTCTAATAATTGTAATTTAGAGTTTCCTATTGAGAGACATGTGAATGTAAAGGGCATATAATAAAAGCTTCCTAAGTGCCCTATCCTGATTAGACCATTCTTAAAAAAAAAAAAAAAAAAAAAAAAAAAAAAAAAGAGAGAGAGAGAGATCTACATGAACAAACAAAAATCTGATGCTTCTCTGACTCAGCTTACAATCTGTGGCTAGAATATTCTGTCCTTTCAATTCTCCATGTCTGCTACACAGGCTCTCTCAGTTTGGGGCTTTTCTCATGTTCTGTTTTGTCTTTTGTCCAGCTAGCTTCCTTTAATATTGAGTCAACCTGCAATCAGAAGAGAGTTCCTTCTCTTTCCAAAAGTTTTGCTCCCTCATATCTCAAAATTTATCTTTGAATTTTTCTGACATCATTGATCATGCATTACATCATGGCATTTAAAGAACTGTAGGAAACTAATACTGGTGTGCTTTCCATGTTATGTTTAAGAAAGGTTACATATTCAAGTATTCTCATTATACATGTATTCTCATGAGAGACAGAAAAGAATTGATCACCTACAAAGGAAGGTGGAAAATATTGATTTCTTTCATATGAAGATATGCTAGCTTCCTCCTCCTATATATCAGCTGGTGGCAGTCATTGACAATCCTGCAATTGTCATTTAACTTCAGTAACATATAAGCATAAAGCAAGGAACATAAAATATCACGCAAATCAGTTGGGATGGTGGGGGTCTGGATGAAGTACTTCATCCATCTCAATCCTTTTCCATCTTTCATCTATCCTAGGTCAAGTCCAAAGGTAGATCATTCATTAATCAATAAGTCTCTCTTGGAGAAGGAAGGCTACATTCCGTATTGACTGTTCATTTCTGTCTACAGGCTTCAAGCTTTCTAGCCAAGAATGGTTCCTAGCCTGCCTGTGAGACAGTGGCATGCTGTCACTGTCCAGGGCATCGCAGACTGCCAGACATACCCACCTGCAGAGAGGGAATGGCAAAATTAAGATTTCCATCCTCACGATGCATCATCATATGAAGCATGCATTGACTTGTTCTGTCATGTATAGAAAAACAAAACAAAACAAACAACAACAACAAAACAATAGCACATTCCCCAATTTTAGATAGCTTCAGACATCATTGAATTCTTCATGCTCTGCCTAAACATTATCCAATTTTTTGTTCTTCCCTTGCTGCAATCAAAGGCATTGTCACAGCTGCAGCACTGAATAGCCTGAGGGCCTGTAAAATCCCACAAATGTCTAAGACTCAAGCCAAAAGTCTGAGGTCAGAGAGGTTTGCTGTTAGGATGATGCCAGGATTCCTTTTGGGAAAAAAAAAAAATTATGTAAAAAAAAAAAAAAAAAAAAAGAAGAAAGAGGAATTAAAGAAGGCATACCAATGTCTTGGAGAATGAGTATGAAGGCAGGAAAAAAAAAAAAAAAAAAAAAAAAAAAAAAACTGAAAAGGAAGAGAGAAAAACTGGCGGGGGAGGAACAGAAAGAAACAGCATTAAAATTGTTCTCTTTGGAGAAATGGACTCCAAAGAAACCATACAACAGCAGCTTCGTTGCCTAGATCCCATAGTAAGACAAAGGTTTAGGACACATCTTCCAAGGAATAAGATTAAAAATTAAAAATGATAATAATAAACCACTGGAAAATATAATAATAATAATAATAATAGTAATAATAATACAAGACCATGCTATTTTTATAAGCTTGGAGGATGGGAGGGAGAAGGGGGCTGGGGCAGGGAAAAAAAAAAAAAAGGTGGGAAAGAGCTGAAAAAAAAAATAATTTATCCTGTGTGCTTCCATCCTGTCCCAACACTACAGATAATTCTCCTTCCCTGCCTGTACCCTGCCAAACTTCAATACAGACGCTGACATTGCTGACACCTATTTGTAGAAGCTTCATTATCTAACAGATCAACAGCTCTTAATAAGAAAGGTAAATACAGAACATGTCCTTCCTAACTGTACATCTTGGAGATTTGCACAATGATACTTCATTATATTAATCTTAATGAGTATAAAAGTACAGCCATGAGTGACTGGTTGGTTGGTTTTTGTAACAGTTTCATAGTGTTTTAATCAAACCTTCAGTTGATATTTTCATTCATAATAAATAAATAGATAAAAATATTAATCTCCAGTTTTTGAATAAGCGACAGTCTCCCAGGCTACTCATATAAACTCTGTGAATTGTTGTTGAAGACTTTTGTGAACAATTTTCCCCTACCCATTTGATTATAAAAAATAAGTCACAGTTGAAGGAGCTAATCAGTTTTCCTACACTGACAGATGACCAAAAGTGTTTCATTATTTCTGCTGACAATGTCTGAAGAAAGCATATATCTGAAGCAATAAGTAGGAAGGGTCATATTTAGTAAACCTTGATTTATCTCTAACATATCAGGGATTCATGCCTTGTACCCAAAATATCCCACCTGTAGAACTGCTACATCTTAAACCGTATTAGCTATTTTATGAGACATTGATTAAGATGATTAAGGTATTTAAAGAAGAAATACAATAGAAAGATTTCCAAGATGTAAGGAAAGGAATATAAAGGAGCTTTATTGTTACATAGTGAAGCTAATAAAAAATATTCCTATCAACAGCTTGAGAGCTATAAACAAATGTGGATTAATATTTTTCAATTTAGATTCTAAAGAATTTAATATTGAAAGCCAGACCTATGTGCAAGACTAATGTACTGTAAGACCAAAGGCTGTTGGCTCTGAGGTTGAAAAATGACATGAAACAAACAAACAAACAAACAAAAATCAACAACTTCTTCTAGGTGAAAGGGGAGAGCTGTCCCTATAAAGACTTCTGTAAAGACAGAAGTCTTTACTTTCACAGTTTGTTAATTAGCTCAAAGCCTGGGGGTGACATATGTAATTTAAAAACTAAAATTGAGTCCCCAGTAAACTCATGTCACAGAGGCTGCTAAATGTCCCTCAGAGCAAAACAAATTACAGTCCTAAATTGGTCTAGATTCAATCAGTGACATGCAAGTAAAAGGCTCAGTATTTCACTGGAAACACCTCGAGGTACTGAATCTTCTAGTAACTCTTAATTTATTAGCAGAAGATATTTCTAATAAAAATAAACAACAGCATGTCAGAAAAAATGTTGAGGTTGCAAATGGATTTGTAACTCTGCAAAATCCACAGTAAGGCTGCTTTTTCTTAGTTTCAGTGTTTTCCTCTGCTGAGATTTAAGAGGTGGACATAAAAGAAACATGACAGCAACATTTGAATCTAAGACATTCACACTGATAATGCAGTATTCTTATTTAAACTGAAGAAATGTAGCCATGAAAATACCTCTGTTGCTGCAGTCAGCCTTTACATTAGGAACTGAGTGAATTTCCCACTCAGAAAAGGTGAAATATTTATTTCCCAGAAAAGCAGATATTAGTGTGGCCCACATGCAGCCAAGACAGAAAGGCTGAAATACAGTTCTCTGTGGCATGTTTTGCTTGTTTGTTCTGGAAGGAATTTCAAATGGAAACTGCAAATATATGATGTTGGTCACCTGCTGACAAATGCAAGCCCTGGTGACACTAGCATCTGTATGTGCCTCCATGCATGATAGGTCATATTCCTGAAAGTGGGAGCACATTTCCTAATTGAGAGAACAGCTTGTGTTTGGTAGAAGGAAAAAGCTGTTTGTTTCCAAAAGGAATACGATCTGAAGCCTTGTTGCACCCTACGTAACTCCAGTGCCTACTTTGAAAGCCATCCTTATTTATGTAGAACTGGTCCATCTTTCCTTAAATATCCTAATCTGTAAGTCAGCAGACTTGTCTACTATTCTCTTCCCTCCCTCCCAGCCCCCTGTTTAACTAAGTTTTGCTTCACCTACAGCCTTGAAACAAACTCTAAAAATAAAGTGGTTCACTCCTCTATGGGGCGTAAACATTGACCCAAAGAGTATGTCCACTATATATCTGTACACATCTGCTTTGAATGCCCCCATGCTTTTGTTTTAAGTCTCTTCTTTGTTTTCTGTCTCTTCTGGAAGTAAGTCCTTTCAGTAATTGAATCATAACACTGGCAATATGATTTAATGTACTCTGATGAATTTTCTCAGAACATCATCCAAAAACCCTACTATTATCTATGCCAAGATAGAGTGGTGGTTTATTCAGTAAGCTCTATGTATGCACCTGCAGAAGAAAATCAACAGCACATATTTTAACATCTGTAAATGTTTAGTCTAAGTTGGTTTAATTAGGAAACATTTTTCTTCATTGAACTCTTTTTTAACAAGCAATTTGATACTTAAAATGTATTTATTTCTGAAATGTCATGAACTCAAAAATGCTTAAGAGGAGTTATTTCCACACTCATTTATATTTAGGGTCAAATTTGAAGTGATAAGCAATGTGTTATAAAATAAACCTTAAAGACACAGGGAAAAATCAGTCACCTTAATATCTGCTTTCATTGTGAAAGTGCTAAAAGAAAAGATTAAAGCAGGAAGAGCTTTACATGAGGAGGAACTGGAATTTTATTTGTTACATTTTTTTTTCCTTGTGCTTACTGTCTTCAAGTCATTCAGCATCAGAATATTACCAAACTACTGGCCCTGCCACTCAACAGGGAAAAGGAAGAGAGGTTGTGCTGAGGTGGGTGGAGAATGGGGGTGGGGAGAATAACTTACATGTTGGCAAAGAAAAAACAACAACAACAACACACACACACACACACACACACACACACACAAGTATAAATACTGTATTTAAAACAGTCTACAAAGATTTACTGAGTATTGCTGATACATTGGACAGAGGAAACTAAGTTGCACCAATTTAGAATCCCTCTAGTCTTCCAGATTGCATTATTCATCTACAAATTCAGTTCAAAGTCTGCAGAACAGCAACATGACTCAGGCTATTACCAGAAATTTCTAAAAAAGTGTAAGAAGAAGAATGCAAATCAAAAAGAGGAAGGAGGAAAAAAGATCAAATTAAATCACGCCACAGCACACAGTTCTCCTATGGGTAAGGAATGAGAGAACTACATGTCATGTGTGCTTAGCACAACATGAAGAAATGCTCAGAAAATGTCATACAGTACAGAAACATGAATGAAAAGAACAAAATATCATAAATGTGATAAATGTAATACTGCCATCTAACACTCAACAATTTGGTACTTGATTTCATCAACATCACCCTTATCCTTATCTACAAAGAAAAGAAAATTATTCTCATTATGGCTTGCTTATTGTCTTCAAAAACAATTTGTCTTGAATCCAGGGTGCAACCTCCATCTTTGCTCAGCTAGGGAGGCATAATTAATGACAGTAAGAAATGTCTCTGAACTGCTAGATACCTGACAATGAATGAAAAGTGCTAAGGTATTCCTACACAGGCAGAAATATATTGCATTTATATACACATATATCTGCATATGCACACACAGAGTGTCACTTATTTTCTCAGTTGATGCATACAGGTTGAAATCACTATATCCAGTGATTTGAAGAACCTCCAGAAATTGTCATCTCCACCTGGGCTTTCTCAAATTTATCCACACCTTTCCCAAAACCTTATACAACAGGATGAAATAATCCAAGAGTAAAATCGTAGTGGTATTTCACCTATCTTGTCAGCATCCTATGCCTTTTCTGGATGATATTGCCTGTTCAATGGGGTTGATGATACAGATATATCTTATGATTCATCAACAGTGTTACTCTTACACATAATATCAACATTCATATCTAAATCCTTCAACTGCACCACCTGACTGAAAAAATCATCTTGGTAATGTAGTTGTTCATTTTAGTTAATGCTACATGCTACCTGGCAGTAAAAAGTAACAGGGGCCAAGGCCATTTCCACTGTTCCTCAGAACACACCAATGAATACTGGAATTTCACATGAATACATGCTTTCTGAGAACCACAGACCAATGTTCTTATTTTTCATCTTTTACATTGAATGATTTAAAATTTACTTTCTAAAGTTGGCCCATGGTCCTTCTAGGTCACTACTTTGTCTCTAAGATGTATTAGTTCCGGATACTAGAAAAAGCAGAGTGTGATGCCAAGGCATAAAAAGAATGATTATTTTATTGTCACATAGCACATTAAAGTGATTTTCTGCTTCAAACACTGGGGCAGCACTCACCCATAAAACCAAATATTTAAACAAGCAAGAAGTTTATCTCGAACAGGTTAAAGCTATAAACTTATGTGGATAGTTTAATAACAACAACAACAACAATAACAATAATAATCTCAACTTATTGCTGTTCCTTTGGGCTTATTTGATTAGCTTCGTGTTTCTTTCTATCTTGCATTCATTTTTATGAACCTCAGAGGAAAATAACATCTTACAACAATCCCTATACTAATGATCCCTGCCCCATCTCTAAACTGAAAGAGAATATAAAAGCTTAGAATGGCTTTATTAAATTGGAGTAAATAAAGATATGGTGAAAAACACAGGCTTTGAAAGTCAATGGGCAAATGTGGCTTTTAACTAGTTAAACACTTTCCTCATTTTTTCTAACAACCAAATATGCAATATCAAGAAACACAAGGACAGGTTTACATGATAGAAACTTCTTGAACTAATTAAGCTGGAGTGTTTGCTTTCACCAACAGAAAACACAGCGTTTGATCTTTGTCAAAGTTAGGGCTAAGACTTCCTGTCTCTTATTAGACAATAGCTATAAATTCATCATTCAACTATGATGTCTATAATTCACAAATATTCTACTTTCAGAATATTTATACATTTCTGAAGGACTGCTTATAAAATTTACACCTGAGGATTAACTTTTTGATAGTAACTAGGCTGTCTACATGTTCTTCTAATAATAATTCATATACAAATCCCTTACAACCTGCAAATTCATCTACTATTTTTGGTGAAATGATGATGTCAGACTATGGTACACCCAAGTTAAGCAATTGTCTTCACAGACTCTGCTGAAGAAAAATTTCCTTCTGCACCTGTTTATTATTACTTTAAAGAAAGAAGAAGCTTTCAGTTCATCATCCATAGACACAATCTCATCTACTATCCATTCTCTATTAATTTCCTGAAGTCTGTGATATTCTGAAACACTTTTCTGGGTTTCTGTGTTGAGAACAAGAGACAAGAGGTAACAGAGTATGCCAGTGTTAACTATTGAGTTTGTAATAATTTCTACCACATAAATAAAAACAAAAAAGGAAAACAAAACAAAAAAAAAAGTTAAGCTTAACTCCTGTTTCCTTTTAGAAATGTAATAAGTATTTTGTAAAAAAAATCATGAGAGATCAAATTTTATTTGTGAATCAAAGTGAAAATTATCTGAGAAGGCTGTATCTCTTTTCAGCTTTCTATACCTTGTTCACAGAGACATTAAGGTCTTTGGAGAAAGGAGAAACACTCTGCGAGACACTGTTCCCAACAGAATCAAATTGATGGACCTAGATAGAAAGACTAATATTATGCAGTTAAAGAAAATGAAATAAATGTACATTTAACTTGGATTCATATCAGAACGTTTCTTAAGAACATTTTCCTTCTCGTGAAAGTAATTTGCATCAGTAATCAAACTAGATTTAGTTATAATTCAAAGGCACATTAACCTATGTATTTATGCATTTGCCCACCTATCTGCCTTTGCAAACAAAGAAATTGAGATCATAAGCATTCTGATTTGCAGAACTGCCTATCACTATAATTCTGAATCGAGGTTACGCTTTCAAAATAAAGAATTTTGCATGTGGCACTCTTAGCTGAATTTAAAAATCCATCCATATAGTTAAGTCTATAACTTTGTTTCCAGTTCCAAATTAATTAAAATCTCTGTACTCAAATGCTTAGATTGAACACTTAGATAATTATAGCTGTGATTGCTGAACAGGGTTAGAGCTAACATTAAATTACACACTAGAATTTTCTGGAGGTGCTCATGGTATTCCCCATGGACCTATTTAGTAGCAGTGTTTTATGAGCACATGAATGATAGTTTTCAGATCATACAGTCTTCTAATAAGATTTTTCAAAAATACAAAATCCTCTGGAAAAAAATATCTAGAAGTTAAGCAAATAAGTGTTTTTGAAAAGCTTTTCATATGTATCTTAACATTTTTGAAAATATTACTATACCTGAACTTATTTTATTATTATTATTATTATTATTAAACTTAAGGCATGGTTGGTTGTTTTGAAGTTAATCTGAACAAGATTCAGACTGGTTACACAGATACATTGCTTAACCACTTGAACTAAAAATGTATATACAACTACATCACCCAGGTAAGGAACATTAAAGTTTAGTAAGTTAGGTATAGCTGTGCCTCCCTGAAGAGACAAGTGAGGATTGTTAATGATCTACTGTAACCAATTACCCTCTTGTCTACATTTTTTAAAGCTTCACATGTCAATATTCATTTGCCAACTCTTAAAAGAGTAAAGTCTTCTCTTATTGGACCAAAGTAACATAAGTAAGTTAAATTGAATGCATTTTCTTCTCATCCTTAGACAAATGTAAACTAACCAAGAATATCTTTTATTATTATTATTAAAAATTTTATTTAAAAAAAAAAAAAAAAAAAAAGGAAATACCTGCAGATTTAGGGAGAACTTTCTGCTTAACATAGCCTGCACTAAGATACCTATGGTTAATATAGAATATAGACATTCACGACATCAGTTATATTGCTTGCACATTTAATGAGACTGCAACATTTTGGGTATGGAGACATTCAGCTTTTCAATGGGTTCTATCAAAATATGTCTTTTAGTAGACAAAATATATATTCTTACCCACTATAACTTCAGTCTCACCTCAGAAGACAAAATCAACACACAGAAATCATAGTTTAATTTAGTTTAATCCCTGAACCCCTTTTACCACAAAGAGTTTATAGATTATAAAAATCCATTTTCTGCAGTCCATCAAGATACAGTAATATTGCATCTATTTTCCTAAAGAAACAATTGGCTATGTCATCCTACTAGCATCCCTGGATGCATCTTTTGAAATGATGAAGGAGAAGCAAAAGAAATACTTAACTCAGAGATGACAATTAATAATTACTCGGTAAGTTCAGTATACACAAGGCAAAAGAAATATCTGCTAATATGCAATGAGCTGGTACTGAAGCAGTATTTAGAGTACCATATTTAGAGTATGATTTGTACATACATCAGATCAGTCCCTTCTAACTCCTGGACATTGCTACCAGCTCAGCATGACCACCTTAGAAGGCCAGCTTGGTTCATGCCATAGCCTACATATGTGGGCAGGAGTAAAATATAAATATCTGTCACTGTTGCTCATCAAAGAGTAATAATAGCATTTTAAAATCAAATAAGTAATACATAAAAGCTGATGTCTAAAAAATTAGACAGAAGAAAACTTTAAGATTTGCAATTTGGGACAGAAAAATAGAGGAGCTTCTATGAATACCAACTCTACTCTCTGCTCTGAAGGAGCTCACTCCAAAAACTTACAATTGGAAGAGATAATGAATGCTACATAAGACTGAATGCTGCTGTGTTTCTGAAAAATAATTAAAACAGCCTTAACCAAACATTATAATTGGTATTGATGGCTAATGGCTAAAGTCCACTAAGTTATAGATACAATATAACTGTAGCCATTTGTAACAATTATATTCAAACTTTTATAGCCATATTCAAAATCTCATGTTCATGAAGGTTTATAGCATCTGGCCCTCACTTATTAATCTTTGCTAATAATAAATAAACATGAACTTAACAACACAAAACTTCATTCCAATTGGAAATATCCAATAAATTAGTTTTAATGTGTTATTATGTAAAACCTATCCCTTGAAAAAAAGCCCACAAAAGAAATGCTATTAGGATACTCCAGTGACAGCCCTAGTAATCATTCATTTTATATTCACCTGTAAGAGTAATTACTACACTCCAAAATATTCATTATCAATTGCCACGTACTGCACAATAGATAAATAGGAAATACCATGATTAACTTCTCTGTCTTAACTATCATCTTAACACATGTGGCTAGCAATGATATTAAACTGGACTTGTTAGTCTTCTATGTTATTTCATCATAATATGCTACAGTCATATGCAGGAAAGTATTATACTTTTATCGATCCAGTCTTTCCTTATCTAAACCTCACAATATTACATATATAAAACATGGCAAATATTTCCAGTTTAGGTTATCCAAGCAGGAACAAAACAGCTGGCATATTCTCAGAAACCTATACTCTGAGTTATGCTGAAATATATGAGAACTGAGATGCTAGAAAATTAATCAGAAACTGCAAAAGCAGCAGGTGCAGTGCTGGAAGAAAAGAAGCAATCAATGGAAAAGTTGCCAGGTTTCATAAAAAAAAAAAAAAAAAAAAAAAAAAGGAGGGGGGGGGGGGGGGAGGGGAGGGGGGGAGGAGAGAGGGGGAGAGAGAGAGAGAAAAAGAGAAAAAGGTGAGAGAG